>JBBIGC010000137.1:4358936-4374241 GCA_037576955.1 Lepidarchus adonis
AAAACCAGATATGGAACATCTTCTGAACTTTTTTGCTAATAACGCTACCAGCACCGGCCTGAACCAGCCTGAACCAGTCCGAACTCTGCACAGATCTCCTCAGCCTGACGAATCCCCTGCCGAACGTGAGGAAATGCAATAAGCTCCAAACACACGCACATCGCTCACTTTCTAAGCTCCTCCACCAGGCAATCGTTTGCTTCTGGCATTTTTTTCTGCCATCGTTTTCTTAATATCACCCATCTGCTTGCGCCATTCTCTGATCCGTTTTGGATCCAACCCAAAATGTCATGCAGCTTCGTTGCCTGGATTTTCTTTTGTGTATGCTACATGGAGCTTGAATGCTAAATCAAACGAACGTTTCCTTTCCATGAGGTGTGTTTCTCATGGAGATGGAAAATGCGTGGGGCAGCGCCGGGGGGGAAAAGGGGCAGAGCTAGAGTTTGTTTTGGTGTACGGAAAGCGCAGTGGGTCATTTCAGATCGCTGTTTACAAGAGAACGCGTTTGCAACAGACCGGCTACTATTGGAGACCTTTATTTCTATTTTTATCTTTCGATCCCGGCGTTTAATGGAAACGGGCGACTAAAAGAGGCTATTATTAGGAGATATACGGTAATCATTCAGCAACCATAAGAAAAAAACACTTAACATAAATGGTGTGCATGGCAGGGTTGCTCTACAAAAAGAACAGTTCTCCTCATGTAGTTTGCAAAAGGGAAAACCTTGTCCTCGCACAGGTTTAATAAAAACAAAAGTAGTAGAGAGGAAATGACAGAACACTGTGTATTGGAACAGGTATAACACATATTGTTAACAGCATATTTCAGTACCTTTCTGCCTGAAGAAGGAACAAGATATAGCAAGAAACTAAAGAAATCTAAAACAAATATATATTAACTTACCATTCATCGTCCAATCAAAATGTTCACGTATAGTACACATATTTTACATATTTTAGCATTAAATACTTGCCTGGCTGGTAATGTTAACTTGGATCATGAATAGGTCCTCGCAATTCAATTTTACATTGATTATTCTAGCCAACAATCTAATCATTTTCGAATACATTAAAATCTGTGATGATGCGATTTGGTTCAGTACCAGTGTTTGCAGTCAGTATTTTAGCAGCTACATTTTCATGAACTCTTACATACAGATAGATAATAATATGAACATTTTACTATTAAAGCAACTTCTCAGTAACCAACACTGCCCGCAGTAAAATAACGCTAGTTTAATTGTGGAAAGAACAATCATTGATGTTCATGTGTCAGATTGATACATTAGATAATGCACTATTTTGGTTGATGCATCGATACAAATCGAATCATTGTTAAACCCCTACTTTGCAAATGAACAATTCACAGTGGATGTTAGCTAAATGACTACAGTGGTTACATTGTTATTTACCACAGGCTACTTCCAGAACACTTTTAAAGTGAACATTGAGGATAAGCTAATGGTGAGAAGCAAAATCAGTCATAGATTCCAAGTTCCAGATACTTTTCTTTTTAGGTACTGGTATTAATCATATAAAAAACAGCAATTAAACAGCAATTTCACAGATAGAATAAATTAACTTTTAACTGTTTCATACATAGATGTGAATAGTATGGGGGACCCCATAAGGTCTCCAGTGCCTTGTGAATCCTTCTGTCTGTTAAAAGACAACCATGGCATCTAGAAGCCTTACATCAAACCATTGTGTTTGTAATTGTCACTGCTGAGCCAAAAAGGATCAGTGGTGGTTAGTCCTCATGTTCATTCAGTGAACATGTATGAAGCTCTATTTAAATTCATCCTCTAAACTTAAGCATCACAATCTGCTGATTTTACCTCAACCTTGAATTCAGCCTTGTACTCAAATAAAACAAACTTCAAATAAATGTGTGAGTTTACCTTAAAAATCTATTTAAAAAAAGCACACAGAGTCTGCAGTGCCAAACAATAGAATTTATTCCTTACATAGATGTATTTGTTACTAAATTGTTAATGAACAATGTAGTAAATAGAAAGATAAATAGATACTTTCTCATTCTAACTGAATAAAGCATTTATATACAGTGGAGGAATTAATTATTTGATCCCTCGCTGATTTTGTAAGTTTGCCGACTGACAAAGAAATGAACAGTCTATAATTTTAATGATGGGTTTATTTTAACAGTGAGAGAGAGAATTTCAAAAAGAAATCTCTATTAAATCTCTATAAAATCACATATATCACATATATAAATTATCAAAACTGATTTGCATTTAATTGAGTGAAATAAATATTTGATCCCCTACCAACTATTAAGAGTTTTGGCTCCCATACAGCGGTTAGATACCTGTAAACAGACTCAATCAATCAGACTCCAACCTCTCCACCATGGGCAAAACCAAAGAGCTGTCTAAGGATGTCAGGGACAACATTGTAGCCGTGGACAGGGCTGGAATGGGCTACAAAACCATAAGCGAGAAGCTGGGTGAGAAGGAAACAACTGTTAATGCAATTGTTCGAAAATGGAAGAAACACAAAATGACTGTCAATTGATCTTTGACTGGGGTTCCAAAATGAAAATCAAAGTTATTGATGCCCACAATGCACGAGAAGCTACAAGAAGATAGCAAAGAATTGTCAGCTTTGCAGTTTCCACAGTGAGAAATGTAATTAAGAGACAGCAGTTCAGGGGAACTGTGGAGGTCAAGATGAGATCTGGAAGACCAAGAAAACTCTGAGAAAACTGCTCATTTGCTGGTCAGAAAAACAAATCAAAAGCTTGCAGTTTCACAGTTCCACAGTAAGAAACGTAATGAAGAGATGGCAGTTCAGGGGAACTGTGGAGGTAAAGGTGAGATTTCGAAGACCAAGAAAACTCATGGAGATAACTGCTCATATGCTGGACAGAAAGACAAATCATAATCCCCATTTAACTGCAAAAACCTGCAGGACGATTTAGCAGACTCAGGAGTGGTGGTGCACTGTTCCACAAGAACTTCATAGAAAACCTTACCTGTGTCCCGATCATAAAATCCAAAGTCAGAAGTATGCAACTAAACATCTACAGAAGCCTGATGCATTTGTGTTTACATCGTTTCAATTACAAAATGACCAAAAAATGTTATCTATTGAGGGGTGACCAAACTTTTGCATAAGACTGTACATGTGAAAGCCCATCTGAAATTTTCCAGTGAACGCCTGAATGATTAGAGAGTGCTTTCGAAAAAATTCTGTGGTCAGATAAGACCAAAATCGAGCTCTCTAACCTCAACTGAACTCGCCATGTTTAAGTATAAACATGAAGTATAGTAGTATCAAGTATAGACATGAAAATATTATGCTTTGGGGATATTTCTCTGCTAAAGGGCACAGGACAACTTCACTGCATTGACAGGAGGATGAACAGGGCCATGTACCCCAAAATCTTGGGTGACAACCTCCTTCCCTCTGCCAGGACACTGAAAATGGAATGAGTCTTCCTGCACAACAAGGCTCAAAAAGAAGCACATTAAGGTCATGGAGTGGCCTAACCAGTCTCCGCCCCTTAATCCCATAGTGGAGGGAGCTGATGCTTTGAGTTGCCAAGTGAAAGCTTCAAAACCTTAATGATTTTGAGCTGACCTGCAAAGAGGAGTGGACCATAATTCTTCCTGTTATGTGCGCAAAACTGGTCAAAACAAGGGTTTTGCCACCAAGTACTGTACTAAGACTTTTTTTGCTAGGGGATCAAATACTTATTTTACTCAAATTGAAATTTCTAATAGTAAATCAATGTATATATTTTATATAATGTGATTTTCTGGATTTTCTTTTTGATAGTCTATCTCTTAAAATAACCTACCATTAAAATAATAGACTGTTCATTTTTTTGTCAGTGGGCAAACTTCAAAATCAGCGGGGGATCAAATAATTATTCCCTCCACTGTACATATACATAAAAATATACAATTTCTTTTTTTGACAAATAATTCAACAAGTAATCACACATGTTTGACCATGAAGTTGCCAATACAGTTAAGAAACTCTGATCAATTCATATTTTACATGGTAATCCAAACAGTAAACATACTTTCTCATTTAATCTGAACAGTTTGCCTTATACAACAGGCAGATACATCATAGTAATCTACAAAGTATGTGGACACTTTTCAAAATGATCTGGGGCAACTCCATCTTAAATGCCATGGTTTTGGAATGGGGTGTCCAACAAGCTCATATAGGTGTGATGGTCAGGTGTACACTTACTTTTGTATCATGCCCAGTGCAAGTGGGGAAAAAACACTAAGGCAACTTTAAATAGATGATTCTATATCAACAATCACAATGACAGTGACAACACTTCTATCACCAGAAGACATAAATACATTTTAGTATTCTATTACAGAACCAGCTTTTTAATAAAATAATATTTTGGTAGCACTATAGTTTATCTTGTGCTAATTACCTAGTTAATATTTAGATACTAGTAGTACCAAATAATAATAGTTAGCAAAAGCAGTGGCATTACATATTGCATGTGCGACATTAAAATACAGTGACTTATAGGAAAGCTAGCAGGTATGTAAGTAAGATGGGCTGTAACTGGAAAACAGACACTGGATGGACAGTTTTTCATGGAAAGTTAATGGCAATGGAAGCAGACGTTGGTAATATACAATGTAAAGTTGGCTGTAGGAAAGAAGCCTAGTTCTGTAAGATGGAAAGGTTTGGACTAGATATAATTTATATCCACACACAGTATTGGCACTGGTACCAAAATTATTTCTCCTACTATGGAGTTAATATGGCCTATACAAGCAAAAATACTAATTATGATAAGCAATCACCATAATGATAATTACAAGTTTCTGCCTCTATGATACTTCCAAGTGTCTTGCATCAACATGCGATCCAGTCATGTTAATATTTCACTTGAACGCATGAAAAGCCATGTTTAAACACACCCATGATGCATGTGATCCAAATATGACTCAAACCACATTTCTAGGTAGTCCAAGATGAATGACCAGATTTAAGTGCCCAAATCTGCATACAGTTAACAAAAAGAAAGCATCTGCAGAGTAATGGCTAGAAGATGAGAGGATAAACAAGGAAACACAAGAAGGAGGAAACTAGAGACTGGAATTGTGGTTTCCTGCACTCTAGGCCATAAAAGCATTCAAGAAACAATGTATGTATTAATGCATATTTTACACAAGAATGTAAATTTTGATTATATGGTTGTACTAAGGATTCATTTTAGTGAAGATCTGACTAAAGTATATACCAAAATGAAATGGACAATATCCTCATGCCCCCACTTCAGTGATCATGTTGGAAATAATAGAGATAACTGAAGGGTTGAGGGAAGAATGGCTTCCTGGATGTAAAAGAATTTGTGAATTTGTGAATTTGTGGCCAATCAATACAATATTTAACAATACCTTTCCACAGCATCCCTCACAAGGCAAACAAATACATGACACACGATGACGTGAGATATACAAATACTTACTTTTCAAATAGGTATTTTAAATAGGTATATACTTACTTACTTATTTAATTCTAGGTTCTTACCACACTATAAAATAAGGTGCTACCAAACATTTCCTCTCTTGAATAAAATAATTTCAAAAGTGAACCAGTAATATTGAACACAACACAAATTACAGAGACTTACAATACATCACTAGACTGGTTTTCTTAAATATCATTTGAAGACCAAACCAGTCCAATATATTTAACAGCAACATTCAACAAAGTGAGACACTATTCTCCATTTAAGAGCAAAACTATTAGCTTTTTTCCACCAAAAATGTTACTTGAGACCACGTTGGTCTTGTTATCAGTGGCATGGTCATTTGCCACTGTTGCTGTGCTTTAAAATTATATTGTGACTAAGCTGGTGTCATGTGTATCACCCAAAGTTAGCAATATGTGCAGTGCTATAGCGTGGCAACAAATATTTTCACACTGGTGCTTGAAAATTTGCAAACTCTTTAGCATTTAACAATAAATGCAACGAAATGTTTGCTTATAATTGCTGATCAGTCGTGCACATCGACCTGGACTAATTGTAGTCCATTCCCCTGTACTGAACAGGCTGTAATCTGGCATATTGGTGGGTATCCTCACTTGAACTCCTCACTCCAGGTCTTGCTACATGTCTCACTTTCTCTTTAGACTCTGGTCACAGACAGATGTTTGCATATTTTCTTTTCGATTTCACTGGTAGGACTCATTGTTTCATTTATTATGGCAAGTTGTTCTGCCCAAATGCAGCAAAGCAAGCCTAGACCATGAAACTATCACCACCATGTTTGCAAATGGTATAATGCAGTGCTTCACTTTGTAAAAAAATTGTACTTCTCGTTTAAAATAGACAGCTGTTCTAAACAATGATTTTTTCCACTATCCTTGTCCACTTGTCCAGATAAACTTCAGCAAACTGTAGATGGGGAGACATGTTCTTTTTGTCACCCTTGTTGTTTAGTGTTTTGCTTATGTTGGCTGATTAACATAAGCCAATGTCAGAGAAGTTGCTTAGATGTTACCCTGGGTTCTTTTCTGACTCCGCAGACTATAAAACTCCGAACTCTTGGTCAATCACTCTTGATGAGGTTACCAGTGGTCTTGAATTTCCATCCTTGGCACATAATCTGTGTGACTGTACACTGGTTGAGTTGAAACTCTTTAGAGATGGATTTGTAACCTTTTTGAGCTTAGTTTCTTGGGAGCTGTCTAAAACTACTGGGTAATGCCTTATATACAATTGCAAAAACATGTTTTCTTAAGATCATACATTGCTAGATGCCTGTTTTTGCAACTAAAACCTGATTGACAAAATATGTTATTTCTTTATTTGGGTTTGTTTGATTTACATTTATTGTAGAAATTTACAGACTTTCAAGCACCACTGTTTATTAGAGTTCCAAATAGCTGAAAAAGGTTGTACTTAGCACCGCTCCACTGGCACGTACCCCCAGAGACTACTTTACTTTGTCATTGTCTTTTAGAGCAAGATCTATATTTAATTCTATAATGTAATTTTCATTTTTGGAACATAAAAAAGCAAAAATGTTTCCAGAAAAAAATTGCCTGGCTATGCTAGCTGGCTGGCTAGTTAATGATAATGAATGTGCAGCCAAGACATGCAAAGTTTCTCTTAAAACGTTTTATAAAAGTAACACTACACAGATTGATAAATTAACTTACATTGTGAGTTGTACAGTGAGAAAAAGGAATATGAGTATGGAGACACATCATTCTATTCTGATGTTATCAGCTACAGTATCTTGGTCTCTAATAAGTACATCTAAAGAATCAACTGCCCAAGAGTTAATGTGTTTGAGACTGCATAACTAAAACATAATTTCTACTTATAAATGACTAATTAAAATAAATACTTAGTACTATATACAATGTCTAATGGTATGAAAATATTATTGCTCTATCATGAACTCTCTAAGCACAAAGAACATAAAATTTCATACATACCCTCTGTGTATATTGCACTTGGTTTACTCACAGCTTCTCTCAAGATTTGCAAGTTTGTTCTCCAACCAACAGCTTATATTTGCATTTCATGAGTAATTGTAGAAGCAATTTTAAGGACAAAAAGTAGCATCCACTGAACCATCTCATCAGATCTGTGGCTTCGGGACACTAATGTAAGTTTTCTATTGATGTTCATTATTTGAATCTGGACTGGTCTCCTCTTCATCGCAAAGTGCCTCTCTGTTCATGAACGTTCCAGCCAATGAGGATCCAGTTCTTGGCTTCACTGGAGCCATCTCTGATAGGATTATATTGTCATTTCCAACAAGAGTTGTCTTATCCATGATTTCCTTGCTATGCTTGGAAACTACAGCATCCAAGAAGTCATACTTAGGAGAAAGTGTACCACTTTCAAAAAGATACTTGGCCCCGTAGGAGAAGAGTGCATTGCCGCAGAGGGAGGCCAACATGGCTACAGTTTTGAAGGGAAACTTCTGTACCACAATGTGTTCCACCTCTTTTGTCAGATGGTGCACCTTCTCTTCTTGCTTCCAGCCTGGGTAGTAGATGAAAGGTGGCAACTTAAGGTAGGGTTCCCCTCCACCAATCCGCAGAAGCAAGCCAAAGACATAGCCAGCTACTGAGCCATAGGTGTTGGTACCTTTGATAAAAAGTACGCTAATCAGCTGTGGAAAAATGATGACGTAGACCAGGTCGGAGCTCAGGTACCACAGGCCATATACGGTTCCTGTTAGTAGAGCCATTGCAGTTGCCAAAGCACCAAACACAAAGATAGTGATCCTCATTACCCAGACGATCTCTCGGTCAGATGCCTGCAGAGAACAACAAAAAGCAAGGGCAAGTGTAGTGCACTCTTAAAAAGCTCTTAAAAAGTTATTGGCTTGACATGGGGTTCTAGGAGGAAAAAACCTTCAAACGTTGCATATTAGGATTCTTGCATTTCTGATTTACAAAACTGTATACTTGAGGAAACAAAAAAGTTCTTTATGGTCCTGGAGGGCCATTGCTTTTGAAATAGTGTTTTTGAACACAGCGTTTTCCTCATTTAATATTTAATATATGTCAACTATTAGTTGGTTTAGGTGTTCTGAAAATGGAGAAAAATACTAAAATATATTGTGAGCTTCCAGGCCCACAGCTGGAGTCACATCTTCATGGAGCCAATAGTGTTTTTTCTATGGAATCATTTGAAAACCATTTTCATAGCTAATGGTCTGGGCATCTTAGCACTACATTTTTCTAAGAAAAAGGGTGTTAAGTTTGATGGTCATTCTGCTATTTAGGAATGGCTTTTGGGTAACCCAACCCAGGTGTCTTAACTATAGCAGTGCTCATAGTATTAGAATAGAACTTTATTGATCCCCTGCTGGGGAAATTTGCTTTATAGCAGCTACAGAGAAAATATCAGGATGATTTTTTTTTTTTACAAATATTTTAAATAAAAAATTAATTTAAAAAAAAGATCCAAGGAAACAAAAGCAATGAAAGATGTTATGGCATAAAATAGTAATCCATGGAAACAATTTGTGCAAATGCTAAAATATGCTGACACATTTGTATTAATGCCACAGGCAGTACCATACACACTTCATACACGTCAGAATTGAGTGACCTTTTTAAAGTTTATCTAAGATAAATTTAAGGTTTGTAGAAAAACCTGGACTTCAACAGTTCATATGCTTTGCCCATTCATACTGCACATACAGCATTAGCAATTCAGGTTGGTACACCCAATATATACCTTTCCCATATATATAAGTAATCAATTTAGTTTGTGTAGTAAAAACATCACTAAAAGCATGTTGGATTTGTTCATCTGTGGCAGTTTTTTTACTTGAGCAATTCTGAAACCTTTTTCTTAAGACATGACATGACAAGAAACGTCATCTGTTTCTGTTCAATCAGGAAATAGAAAACATTTTGAAATTATTTTAAAATTTTAATCGTATTTTGACTAATGCTGTGGTGACATTCCCATGGGCTCAGTAGGTGATGAAAGATTGTGATTTCAGCACTCATTTAATGCCCACTGCCCACTCTGCCCAGTGCAGTGTTGTACAATTTATCTGCTAAGAGCTAATAAAGAAGCAGATCCCTTCCTCACGAACAGTGTGTCAGAAAGTGCATTCTGTTCCACATACAGTAGTCCCAAGGCAGTGTCTTTCAATTCCCTTCACACTGAGCAGGGAATGTGGGTTCAGAGAATCACAGTTGTTTCATACCTTCATTTGGAATGAATTATATTGTCATTATCACACAAAGCACCCAGACTCTACAACTGATGGAAAAAGTTTTGTGCAACATCACATGAATATTTACTTCCAACTAAACATTTTCCATTTTAATTGGCTGTGTCCAGAACCTAAAACTGACAATTTTTATTTATACCAAGACTTATCACAGCTAGTACTAAGCTGTCTGATTATGCTATAACACTGAACAGCCATTGTCTTTTGCCCTGTAAAACAGTAAAATAACAAGGGGTAATAATTGACCCCAGTCTTTCATTTGAAAAACATGTAAATAATTTTACTAGGATAGCTTTCTTCCATCTCAGGATTATTTCCAAGATAAGACATATAATGTCATTACATGAGTCAGAAAAACATGCTTCATGCTTTTGATAATTCTAGGTTGGATTACTGTAATGCCTTATTGTCTGGAAGTCATAGTAAATGAATAAATAAGCTCCAGTTAGTTAATGTAGCAGAAATCATTTTATCTAATCTGCACAGGTTACCTATAAAATTTCATATTGATTATAAAATACTATTATTAATCACAGTATCTGAATGACATCTCGGTCATTTACTAGTCACTTGCCTTGAAGAAGGCCAACTCGGCCGAAACATGTAGGCATATTTTAATTGATAAGCCAAGTCTAATAAAGGCTTTTTAACACTTATTTTTCCTCTTGAGTGCCTCATGAATCTTTTGCACTTCTGAATTGTTCTTGATCTGCTTGAGGAGCACTAGAGGAACTCAATTTTCTTTACACCCAATCAGCACTTCCAGAAAATTGTTTGCTAACCTTCCAGATAGTGTTTGGGACTCAGATACAGTCTTAATATTTAAGTCCAGACTGAAAACATATCTGTTTAGTCAAGCCTTCTGCTAATGTCTTTATTTAAGTAAGGGACAGATCTGGAGGGTTCTCAGGCATAGAGTTTTCTGGTACACTGGAATGTCTGGATGCCATCGCCTCCCCCTCACTCTGACATATTCACTCAGGTTTGTTGAACATCAAATGTCTAGCTGCTTTATGCCCCAGGATGCTCTCATGTCTGTGCCGCCCTTCTGTTTAGATATCACAGCCAGCTTTACTGAAGTTCCTGCTTGCACTCAGAACACAATGTACTTTGTTCTTAACCACTAGTAACAATGACAATCACTGCCAACCTATTTCTTCCACTCTTTCTCTCCCTCTCTCTTTTTCTCTCAGGCGAGTCACATACTACCCCTGAGATGCGAGTGCTCTAACTACTTCAACAGCCACTCCTTCATCTGTTCCCTAGAAACTGCTGCCCGTCTTGTCCCTCATGAGTGGGTCACCCATCACTGGGCCCCTGCTCACCTTGTCCAGACCAGAATACAACTACTGTGGACCATCTGTCAGTACTTTTCTGCTTCATATGCATAGGTTGGATCTGTAACTGCAAGCTATAGGCTGCTACTGTAGCTGCCGCATCTAAAAACTGATAGTGTTTCATTTTCTTTTGGTTATTGTTGTTATCTAGTTTTGACCAGAGGAGAATGGGTTCTCCAGATTATGTAAAGCTGCTTTTAGACAATGTCTATAAAAGCGCTATACAAATAAAATTAACTTGACTGACTTAAAAGGTCTTGGTGGTTTTTATTTTTTCAGTTTGTATGTATTTTGCGTAATTTTGGATGTACAATATATATAATTTTTAAAAATCTACCATAATGGGGCATTAAAAGGCCACACACAGATGTAAATAGGTTGGATGTATATTCCAACAAAAACTTTTGTGAGGTCAGTAAATGGACATGTATCTGTACATCAAGAAGACTACACCTTCTATTCTAGGAATGTTCCTTACCGACTGTCGGAAAGCAAGCTGATAGATGTTCCGTGCGAACATTGAACTGGCTGAAAGGATTGACGAGTCTGCTGATGACATCACAGCGGCTGACACTGCCCCCAAGCCAAAAAAGGAGACAAAGGGTGGGCAAAGGTGTTGAAGCACAATGGGCAGAATCATATCTGATTCATCTTTCTCCATTGGTGGTACAGATCCATAGGACGTCTGGTTCCAATCTGTTTTAACAAGATACAAGATCAATATTAATCACACTGAATGATACACATTTGATAAGCACATACCCTTTACTGGGTCCACCTACCTTGTACTTACACTCACCGGCCATTTGTGAGGCCAACTTATGTCATATGTAATATGGAGTAAACAGGTTTCTATTTGTATTAACATATTTATTGTCTAGTATCCACAGAAAAAGCATTGTCTTGTAAGAAAAAGTCTGCCACGTGAAGAACACTCTACAGTTGCCGCATATAAATACGTAATTCACATAAGAGGACAGACAAGTGTAATCTAACTGTTAAAATTATATGTTTGCCAGTCGCCCTCTACCTCATTTATTATTTGACAGTTTCTGAAAACAGAACATAGGTTAAACAAATATTACTTGGATGCTTGGAACGGCATATCAAGAACAACACGTTTTAAGTAAGTGATTCAATGAGTAAGTGGCCATAAAAACATATATAAACTGAGTACATTCATGCTGGAGTATTCATGCAATATTTATCTTAACAACGTCTATTTAATAGAAGCACACACTGCATCATCTTCCAGTTGTAAACATTTCCTCTCATCTTTGATGGATTTCTTTCCTTTGCAACACAACAGCATCTGCTGATTAGCTGACACTTTGATGCAAGAGCTTGTGATCAACAAAATTAATTAAGCCCCTTCAGATGTAATATGCACTGAATTCCTGGTTAAATTAGCGTTCTTCAAGTATAGATGACAGGAGCCATCTGGAATCATTTGGAGTCATCTATATGAATTTTATACGCCAGTGTTGGTCTATTGAATACCCTAAGCTGCAAAGTCAACTCTGAGAAAATGTCAGGAAACACCTCACGCACGATTGTACTGATTTTATCAGACATATATGTTCATTTTAAAGTTTGTGCCAGCAATACATTTAATAAAGTGGGAAAGGGGCCACCAAATATTTGACTGGGTATAAAAAGGTATGCCAGACAGGCAGAGTCATAAGAAGTTAAAATGGGATTGGGTTCAAAGCTTGAGCAAATAGTCCAATGATTTAATCCTAAAATGGATCTATCACCTGTTAAAAACATCAAACAATACAAGAAGACCTCAAATTGCTGAGCAGCTGAAATTACTTTCCTACATAAAACCTAAATGCATATATACTGTAGATGTTATCCACAGGTGACAGTGTTGAAAAACATCAGTTGTAAAAAGTGCTAAACAAATCAAATTGACTTGACTTGACTCTAAGCATTTGTTTCTCCATATTTAAAACACATTTTAGAAATATATTTCATAAAACAATTTTAAGATTTTTCAAAATCATGTTGCCAATATTTTCATAACAATGCTATACAGTGTCTCAAGTGATTTAAATCACAATTCCACATAAATAGACTCCAAACAAAATTCCAATAAAAGGTTTCCCAAAAAAATATCCTAAAGCAAACTGATTCATTAAAACCCTTTTTCTCACCTGTAGATGCTCCTATAGCTCCAATCAAGACAGAAGGAACAGCCATAATTAGGCAGCCAAAGGCAGCCAGGAAGGATAAGACTTGGGCATAAGTAGCTGAAGAGGCAGAAAGAACGCGTTGGAAATAGACCTGCCAGGGGATCCCCCCTAACATCTATAAAACACAAATCACCATAGTAAATATAAACACCCCAACAGCACTCATAAGAAATATAAAGAAAACAAGCAATACAACTGAAAGTAAATATAGTGCCTTGAATAATATAGCCTTATACACTGGTATAAATTAATATAAACCAAACTATTAACCTTGGTTGAAGCTGAAGATAAGTGAGCTTGTGACTGGGGCTGGGGTTAGATTCATAGAAGAACCCTTGAGCAAAGTACCTAATCCCAAAGTGCTCACCTTATATGTTGCTCTAAATAAGAGTGTCTGCCATAAATGTAACGTTTTTCACTTAACCTAGAAGTACTTTATTAGCCCAGTCATAAAGAGGTCAGTAATAACCCTTATCTTTTCTATCACAAAACCTGTCTCAAGTCAATACATTAAACAATTTATTAAGGTAGTACAAGCATATCAATGATCTTTATGAGACAGAATGACTTATAAGACTTCACCTCTAGAAGATACCTATATAAGATATGATTTAAGGACTGGCCACAAAAACTGATTCTAGACCAGCACTCCTAACCCTGAAATGGAGTGTGAAGATCCTGTTGTCTGCAGATTTGAGTTAAACTAAAAAGCTAATGTTTCGTTCATTCATTGACAAATCTGTTCCATTAAAATGCTCTGTATGGTGTAAGCAAAATTGGGAATCTCAAAATGTTTTGGATACATTTGGGGTGAACAGAAAATTATGTAAATTATATGTCACAGACAAAAATCAACAACAACAACAACAACATTAATTGTTCCACACTCATGCAGATTTCTATATATATCTACAGTATATACACTGAACAAAAATATAAATGCAACACTTTCGGTTTTGCTCCCATTTTGCATGAGCTGAACTCGAAGATCTGAAACATTTTCTACAAACACAAAAGACCCATTTCTTTTTTAAATACTGTTCACAAATTTAAATCTGTGTTAGTGAGCATTTCTCCTTTGCCGAGATAATCCATCCCACCTCACAGGTGTGGCAGATCAAGTTGCTGATTAGACGCATGAATATTGCACAGGTGTGCATTAGACTGCCCACAATAAAAGGCCACTCTGAAATGTGCACAGTTTTGCTTTACCTGGGGGGGTCAGAAAACCAGTCAGTATCTGGTGTGGCACCATTTGTCTCAAGCAGTGCAACATATAGAGTTGATCAGGTTGTTGATTGTGGCCTGTGGAATGTTGGTTCATTCCTCTTCAATATCTGTGCAAAGTTACTGAATATTAGCAGGAACTGGAACACGGTGTTGTATACACATGTCCAGAGCTTCCCAAACATGCTCAATGGCTGACATGTTCGGTGAGTCTGCTGGCCAAGCAAGAATTGGGATGTTTTCAGCTTCCAGGAATTGTGTACAGATCTTTGCAATATCTAATATAATTATATATAATATATTTTTTCAATAACATATGCCTGCCCAAACCATAACCCCACCTCCACCATGGGTCACTCCATCCACAACATTGTCATCAGCAAACCCCACGACACCACACATGCTGTCTGCCATCTGCCCTGAACAGTGAAAACTGGGACTCATCCGTGAGCAGGACGCCTTTCCAACGATCCAGTAGCCATTGAATGTGAGCATTTGCCACACAAGTTGGTTACGACGATGAACTGCAGTTAGGTCCAGACCCCGATGAGGATGAAGAGCAGGCAGATGAGCTTCCCTGAGATGGTTTCTGACAATTTGTGCAGAAATTCTGGTTCTGCAAACCTATAGTTGCTGCAACTGTTCAGGTGGCTGGTCTCAGACGGTTATGAAAATGAACATGCTGGAGGTGGAGGTCCTGGACTGGTGTGGTTACACGTAGGCCTGTCATGATAAACAATAAATCAATTAATTGCACAATAATTAAAATGAGGTCAATAATTTTTCCAGCCGCGATAATTTTCATTTGCATGGTT
>JBBIGC010000137.1:4390481-4401658 GCA_037576955.1 Lepidarchus adonis
CTGAGGGAACAGTTTAATAACGGTTTATAAACTGAGGGAATGGATTGCAAATCCGTCGCCACGGATTGTTTTTTTTTTTCCTGCAGGTGACGCAGCGGCTCCGTAGATATATGTAGTTATATGGAAATCTTTAACTAGCAAAAAAAAATCCTGCTGAATGTCCTAAAAGGATTACATTTCTTCTGACACAAAAACATTCTTTGGTTGAAAACATCCTCCTATAGCCTTCAGCTAAGTACCGTTCTCAGAATGCTCTAGATAAGATCCCTACATGTGAAGTGCTCCTTGTTTCCCACAGGTTTATTCTGACACAGATGAACAGAGTTTAGTGTATTTTATGAATCAATGCACAGTTTCACTGAATGACACGTGTATGATAATGTGATATATAAATAAACTTGCTTTTGGTTCCCAGGGTAATAAGTAAACAAGGTGGTAAAACGGCTTTTACTCATTATGCGGCACAAAGTTGGAACAAACTACCAATGGAGATCAGATCTGCTCCAACAGTTGCCATGTTCCACAGCTATTGTATTAATTTCTTTTATGCATATTTATCTATTGCTTTTCTTTCATGCTTATTTCTTTTATTCTCTTGGCCTATTTTTATGCTTTTATATTTTCCATTTAACCTTGTAAAGCACATTGAATAACCATGTATATGATAATATTCTATATAAATAAACTTGCTGTGCAGAGTTTAGTCTGATGTGTGTAGTTAGAGAAAATGGTATTTAAACCTATATTCCAGGACTAATGGAAATCCCTCCCTCACTCCAAGTGTTTATTCTCAACACAATCACCTGGTCCCACCAGAAAGAACGTACACCAGATCAGCCACGATGATAAACCCACCGTGAAGCGGTAGGTGTGTTGCCCTCACCTTGCAGCATAAAGGAATTAATTCGTCTGCAGCTAACGTGGTACTAAATACCAAAAAACAGGTCATGGCTTCACAATGTACATCACATTTTTATCTTATTATAAAAAGGTGCTTGACTTTGCATCTGGAAACATTTCATTGGACGGTGTTTCATCAATTTACTTCTTATTTTAACTTTCCTATGGATCAGGAGTGTCCAAAATCAGTTCTGGACACTCCCCACCTCAAACACACTCACCATACCTGGTCATTCACAGGTGAGGTGACCAGATGTGTCTGATCAGGGAAATCACCGATCACTGACCGTCACTGCTTTACATCAACTCTGAGAGAAAAGCAAACTTGAGCGGAAAGCCTGAACTGAACTCAACAGAGCCCTCTACCTTTAACACAACACCTCACACTCAAATACAAGAGACAACACACACTCACGCTTTCTTGTCCTGAACGTGTATAAACACACATCTGCTTCATTTTACTCTGAACTGAGAAAGGAAACTGTGGAAGGAGACACAAACCTTAATCATCACATTCAAAAGCCATTTAAAGCCATCGATACAATCAGTAATATTCTAATATTAGTAAAAGTAACTAATAAAAGCTTGTTTTAAGGTAAAGGGAGCTCAGTGAGTGTCTGTCTGGATCATTAATTATGATGTGATTATTGTGACTGGTGATATTCATTTACATGTCGACAATAACCTTGAAAAAGATGCTACTGCTTTTATCCAACTTTTATATTTTACCCAAGAAATTTCAAATCCTACACATAATCAAGGACAAACACTTGACCTGTTATCTCCCATGACTCATGTCTAAACAGCCAAAATGATAGATTTCTCCATTTCTGACCACATTTGCATATTTTCCACTGTATTAATCAAGTCTGATAAAGCAGACAAAGGCGAAATTGTTAAAATGAAACAATACTTTACTAAAACAACCCCAAATGATTTTTTTTTTTTTTAAAAAAAGACGGATGCCTTGCTCCAAAAGAAAATAACAGTTCACCTGTAAAAGAAAAAAAGAATCTAATTCTAAAAAAGCGCCGTGGAAAAATAATGAAGTACAAAAACTCAAAAAAGGCTGAAAGGATGTGGAGAAAAAGTAAACAAATAATACATCATCAAATTCTAAAAGATTGCATTGATAAATAAAAAAAATATCGAAAGAAAGACATTTTAAACATAATAATTGAAAATAGTAACAAGCCTAGAGTTTTGTTTTCAACTATTGACCACTTGCTAAATCAAAACACTGTAAATGATTGGTTATTAGAAACCTCCACACTTAAATATGAATCTTTTGCTGTATTCTTCAATGATAAAATTAGTAATATTCAAGCAAATAGAACAAAACCAAATGCTGAAGTACAACTAATCACTAAAACTAGATTTAAAATGAATACTTTTATAAAGATATCTGAAACTGACTTTATTCATCAACTAAATTCATCAACATGTATCCTAGACCCATTTTAACTACATTCTTTAAACAGGTTCTAGAAAATATTACTCGTAAATAATTTGGATCTTTCAATCTTAAGTAATTTCAGACCAATCTCAAATCTACCATTCTTAAATAATGTTTAAAAAAGTAGTTTACATACACATGAATGAATACCTAAATAAAATTAATATACAAGATTAATTCCAGTTAGGGTTCAGGGCAGGACACAGCACTGAAACAGATTTAGTAAAGATTGTAAATGATCTCAGAGTCAGTGCTGATAAAAACAGAGTTTCAGTTCTGTTTTTTTTTAGATTTAAGCTAATCATTTGATACAGTAGATCATAACATTCTCCTGAACCACCTAGAATGTTGTGTTGGCCTATCAGGGACAGTTCTAAAATGGTTTGATTCATACCTGAAAGGGAGAAGGTATTTTGTTAATCTGGCTGAGCACTGTTCCAGTGAACATGGTGTTCCACAGGGATCAGTATTGGGCCCATTACTGTTTTCCTTATACATGCTGCCATTTGGTCAGATAATTAGAAAACACAGAATAAATTATCATAGCTATGTTGATGATACACAAATATACATATCTATGGAGCCAAATCACACAAGTCCAGTAAAAAAAACAAAAACTCAAACTGTATATTAAGTATCTTATAATGGGATGAATAGCAATTTTCTAAAATGAAACAAAGAAAAATTCTTATAATAGACAATGAATCAAAGAAAGGACATATTTTAAAAGATTTAGGAAAACTAGTCGTACAATCAAAAGGGGAAATTAGAAATCTGGGTGTAATCTTTTACTGCACTTTAAGTTTCAAGTCACATATAAATAAAATAAAACTGCTTTCTTCCATCTAAGAAATGTATCTAGTGTCAGAACTTTTCTCCAACAGCAGGAATCTGAAACACTGCTCCATGCGTTTGTTTTTTCACAACTAGACTGGATTCAACACCATCAACCACCATCAACACAATCAACAGGCTACAGATTGTTCAGGACGCTGCAGTACTGACCCGTATGAAAGAAGAGAAGATATATCTCCTGTTTTAGCTTCTTTACACTGACTCCCGTCTCATTCAGAATAGAGTTTAAATCCTCCTACTGGTTTATAAAGCTGTAAATGGTTTAACACCTGCACACGTTATACACTGTCTGGTGGAATTCAGCCCAAATCAGCCTTAACATCAGCAAACGCTGCTTTACTGAAGATCCTAAAATCAACCAAACACTGGAGAAGCAGCTTTTAGTTTTTATTCCCAAAACTCTGGAATATAATTTTGATTAATGTCCACCAGCGTCATCAGTAAATAGTTTTAAAAACTTTATTTAATAAATTCCAGTAATAGACAGCTCTTACAAAACATCATTTTCTTATCATTTATTTGATCTATGTCTAAATGCTCTTTTTCTGTTGTCACTTTTATTTCTAATTTGTAATTCCTGCACTTTATTTTCCTTCTGTTGTCTTTTAAATCTGTATAATAAATTATATTAACTATGTGTATTGTAAAGCACTTTGAGCTGCGTCCTACTGTATAAAAATTGCTGTATAAATGAAGCTTATTATTATTATTATTTTCTTAGATTAAGAGTAGCTTTGTTCATTCTTGGTATATCTTTACTCTAAAATAATGAATGCCTTTTTTCCTCCAGGACATCTCTATCAGTTCTCCGGAGCCTGTAGAGGGACCTGAAGTGGATGAGGATGGTGCTGGACGGCGCTCGGACAGCGAGGGCAGTGATTACACACCTGGCAGGAAGAAAAAGAAGAGAGCCAGCACCTCCAAAGACAAAAAGAGGAACAGCACTAGCGCTGAGAGGAACTCCAATTCAGCAGTCTCCAAGAGAAAGGAACCTGAGGAGGAGGACGAGGATGACGATGACTGCTTGGTGAGTGGGTGACACTGAGCATTCCACATGGTTTTGCCAAACACACTCTCAGTTCATCAGCCTTTTTAATGTAAATATTAGTTTGTTTGTGAGTCACATTAGTGTTGAGTGCTAGACTGAAGGAACTGAAATGTAAAGATACTGCATATTAAAATATACAGGAGCCCAAGACCTCCTCCCAGCTGCTGGATACCTGGGGAATGGAGGACATTGACCATGTCTTCACTGAGGAGGACTACAGATCTCTCACTAACTACAAGGCCTTCAGTCAGTTTGTCAGGTATTGGTCACCTCATAATTAGCCAGTAAACAGCAAACAGCAAAGATAACTGTTATTCATCATTTAATATACACTATTTGAATGACTAAAATCACTTTGCTTGTTTTATCTGAAATACAGCACAGTATCTTCTGACAGAAAATCATTTACACTAGAATGAACCTTTTGATACCTTCACACCTCACTTAGGAGTGAAAAATAACCTAAATTAACAGAATTAGTAATTAATACAGATCAGTGATCTGTTTATATTGATTCATGTGGAAGAAAATTTTTAAAGCTTTATCCACATCAATATATAAATAACGGGGGGAAGGTGTATGTGTTTGGGAGGTGGGCCCTCGAGTAGTGGGAGCTATTTAACCCCCTGTGTACCTGTGTGTTATGTTGAGACATTCCTGGAGTGTTATGTTTTTTTTTTTTTGATCAAATTTATTGCTAGGTACAGTTCAGCAAATGTTGGATATTGGTGCAAATAATTCCCAGCACAATTCTACGCCCTTGACTTTCAGTATAACAACCTTTTCTTTACTTTCCCAGGCCTCTTATTGCTGCCAAAAACCCCAAAATTGCTGTCTCCAAGATGATGATGGTGCTAGGTGCGAAATGGCGAGAGTTTAGCACCAACAACCCCCTACGTGGCTCTGCCACTGCCAACGCTGCCCTGGCGGCTGCTAATGTGGCTGCCGCTGTTGAGAGCATGGTGGCAGCTGAAGTGCCAGCAACTACCCCTTCAGCATCTCCTCCTGTTGAGCCTCAACCTCCTCCAGCGCCTCCTATCCGAAAGGCCAAAACTAAAGAGGGCAAAGGTGAACCTTAATTTTCATTTTTAAAGGAGTTTGCTTTGCTCACAAATTATCTGTGACTCGAGATGTCTGAAGCATCTGGCAGATAATACATTTTTATGTATTTATATTTTAATAAAGTTCAATAAAAGTTACCTAGGGGGTTCCATTCCTCCTAACATGTAATATAAATATTTATTTAATAATATAAATATTAATTTAATATATTAAATTTATATAAATAAATATAAATATACATTTTGTAATATAAATTTTGCCATAAGTCAGAATTCATGGATGTAATGATGGCATATCTTTATTAAATGTGAATGATTAGCAGCATGTAACCAACACGAGCAATGCATTGTGGTCTATGTAGCGTGTGTTGTGGGAACACAGGTGGGTATTATGGGCAGAAAAGGGGTGGAAATAGTTGCTTTCTGGGAGTCGTAGTCGAGAGCACAGGGAAAATAAACACAGGGATCACATCCACAGCAGTAATGAAGAGAATTGCCGTATGCAGAGTGTGACGTAAGACAGGGACCCCCTGTATATATATTTTTAATATTTTATACATTTTGAAACGTTTTGGTATCTATTCTTTGTTAGGTCCTAATGCCCGTAAGAAGTCCAAACCTGCCCCAAAGCCTCAGGAGAAGAAGGTGAAGGCCAAAAAGGTTGCTCCGCTGAAGATCAAATTGGGAGGCTTCAACAGCAAGAGAAAACGTTCCTCTGTATGTCATGTCTTCTTTCTTGCTTAGTTACTTGCATGTTTACTCCAATTTAGTATGTCACACCTGCCTTGTATGATCTCACAGCTACTTCATCATCAACTAGTGCTTTTCAGAAGATGCATCAATATCAGATTCATCAGAACCCTGCCTAGAACCCTAAGCAGCATCCGTGTTTCCTTCTGCCAGTAACAATCTCTGTACTTGCCCGATTTAGAGTGAAGAGGACGATGTGGACGTAGACAGTGACTTTGATGATGGCAGTATGAACAGCGTCTCTGTGTCCGATGGCTCCAACAGCCGCAGTAGCCGCTCCAAGAAGAAGCCTAAGCCCAAGAAGAAGAAGAAAAGTGAGAGACTTTTTGCATAAATATTTGGGTTTGTGAAAGGCGCTATATAAATATAAATTATTATAAATCCCATAAATTTAATGTCTGTTTTAGCCTGGAAGATTTAAGAGTTCCTCCCATTGTTTTTCTCAGTTGCATGAGTAACGTTCTATTTTTTTTAGCTTGTTTATTCGCATAAAAATCAAGTCTCTCACTAATGCAGATAGTTGTGTTGGACGTGTCTGTGGCCTTATTTACCACCGTCCGTGCATCTCTGAATAAGCTAGACTACTCCTGATATAGTTACATTATTTATTATTATTATTATTTTTATTTAAACCTATGGAAGTATATGTGTGATGACTCTAAGCTTTTATTTAATCTTCTTTCTCTCTACCTGTCTGATCCAGTGGATGAGGATGCTGATGGCTATGAGACTGACCACCAGGACTACTGTGAGGTTTGTCAGCAGGGAGGAGAGATCATCCTGTGTGACACTTGCCCCAGAGCCTACCACATGGTCTGCCTGGACCCTGACATGGAGAAAGCCCCAGAGGGCACCTGGAGCTGCCCCCATTGTGTAAGAGGCCACTTTAAAATGTTACTTTTTAGTAACCTACTGCTCTTTTAAAAACCAGTGTCTCCTTCCAGTTTAGTTTTCATACTTAATGTATTGGATCATTTTCTGGTGAGAGCTTTCAGGTATTTTTGTATCATTTTCAAATGTTCATTGGTGCCATATTAGTCCTAAAATAGTGAACGGGTTTATTGAAATTTTTGTCAGAATCTGCTGTGGATATCTACCAAGTATCAACTGCTTCCTGGAGTTGTTAATATTAAGTTAGAGTCTAATAATAAATTGGGTTACACACACATTTCTGTGAGTGCTGCTTGGGTTTAGAAAATATGTTCCTCTGGTGCTCTTCAGTTCAGAGATCCAAAAACGTTTCTCAAAAAAGTAGTACTCCTATAAAAAAGCATTTATTTAAATTGGGCAATAAATTAAAATCACGTTTTGTTTTTGCCAAGATGGCCGCCTTCAGGGCAAGTTACAAATGGCAGTCTGTATGCTGCATTATGTGTGCATGTGGTCACATGACCAGGAAGCTTGGGTGTTTATCTGCACAGGTGTATCACATGACCGAGAACAATTACAATTCTAAAGGTTATAATTTCATGGTAATGTATAAAATGTGTAATATGGCTGTAACAACTTTACATTTTCATTATTTTACATATATAATAACTTAGATAATTTAAGTGTACTTTGATGTGAATATAAGACAATTAGTGAAATTTTAACAATCGGATAATCAGTTAGAAAAAATCAGTCAGAAAAATAGTTTTTTTTTTCATGAAAGCAATAAGCTGTGGCTTAAACTCTGCAGCATGATATTGTTAACTACAGTATAACATCACTACCAGTATACAGCTGCAAAGGCGTCCTGGGCGTGTGAAAAACTTCAGTCAGTTCAGTAATGCTGCAGCTAATAACATGAGGCAGCTTATCTTAGATGTTTAAAACATAAATGAACATTTTTAGCAGCTTATAGAATGGGGAGGCCTATAATGTGGGGCTCCTGTCATTGGGGAAATACTGTAACGCTTACTGCAAGCACATTTGACAAAAAGAAAGAATGCATAGATTTGACCCAACAGAAGAACAGAACTTACACACACATTTGGGCTTGAAGACTTTTATAAACTGTTTGGATGTCATTAGTTCATCATGTGATTTGCAGTGAACAGAAGCTGAAAGAGTTTGATCAAAAAAGCTTGATCAAATACGATATTTTTTGATGCGAAGTTGGTATGAATGACCTAGTTTTGGACCAATACTTTGCTCCACTTAAGCTAGTTTCGTTTCTGTAAATATGTCTACATTTGAGGGGTGGGATTAGCATTTATAAAACTTGTTTTATTTTTTATTTATTATTTTTGTGTTTGATATGAAATGTTGTGAAAAAAGTATTTTTTTGTTTAATGTGGAAAAGAGTCCAACTTAATGTAAAAAATAAATTTTACAGGAAAAGGAAGGTATTCAATGGGAGGCACGTGAGGAGGCCTCAGATGGAGAAGAAGAGAATGAAGCAGGTGGAGGTGAGGCAGAGGAGGATGACCACCACATGGAGTTCTGTAGAGTATGTAAAGATGGAGGAGAGCTGCTATGCTGTGATTCCTGCCCCTCTTCCTACCATATCCACTGCCTTAACCCACCACTGCCAGAAATACCCAATGGAGAGTGGATTTGTCCTCGTTGCACTGTGAGTTGGCCAAGACGGCAATTTAGCTCAAAGTTACGGAATGGCTTTAATACATTTTGACAATCCAGGCATATGGACATGCCATTTTCCTTTGTTTGTTGATAAAAAAATACTATTTTAAATACTATTATATAAATTCTATTTTCTTTCCAGTGTCCAGCTTTGAAGGGGAAAGTGCAGAAAATCCTTACCTGGCGTTGGGGTGATCCACCACCCCCCACCCCTGTACCCCGACCCCTTGATCTTCCTGCTGACGCCCCGAACCCGCCTCCGTTGGCTGGACGGCCAGAGAGGGAGTTCTTTGCCAAGTGGCAGAACATGTCATACTGGCACTGCTCTTGGGTCTCTGAGCTGCAGGTCTGTGCACACACACACACACACCATCTACAGTATTTCCAAAAGACAAACTCCAGTCCCTTCAAATACTTTGTTTACTTGGGACCAAAATGAGAATCACTTTCTTTGAAATTAAGCCAACAGGTTGCAGTTGAGTTTTTAGTTTTGTAGTTATGATCACTTACACTCTGATTCAGGTTTTTCTTGCACTTGATTCACGGGTGCATTTCCTTTCTCCTTTGTCAGCTGGAACTGCATTGCCAGGTGATGTTCAGAAACTACCAGCGCAAGAATGACATGGACGAGCCCCCACCTATAGATTTTGGAGGTGAGGGTGATGAGGATAAGAGTGATAAGAGGAAGAACAAAGACCCCATCTATGCTCAGATGGAGGATAAGTATTATCGCTTTGGTATCAAGATGGAGTGGATGATGATCCACCGCATCCTTAACCACAGGTGAGACATAATTATTTTTCTTTCTTAATTTCTCAACTCCGTACAAGTAGAGGCACCACTAGAATGTGAAGTGTTATAATGTTAACATTTGTGACATCATACACGTACGGGCAGCAAATCAGATGCCTTTTTTAAAAGCTGGGGTTTAGGGCTGTTTTCATAAATTTGCTTTGGTATAAAGGAACAAATCCCTTTTAAAACAACCAGTCCATTGAACTATGTAGGAAGTTATTAATAAAGATTAATATAGTGATTTTCTTTAAACTTCTGTTTTGAATTTTAATGTTTCTCTTATCAAGTGTGGATAAGAAAAGCAACTGTCACTACCTCATCAAGTGGAGGGATCTGCAATACGACCAGGCTACTTGGGAGTTGGAGGATATGGACATCCCAGAATTTGAGTCTTATAAACTACAGTACTGGAACCACAGGTATTACACGCATGCAAATGCACAAACGTGTACATACGCACTTCTTTTTTTAAAAATGATCATACCCCTACATTTGAAGTGATTTGGCCCTTGCAAACGGACAGGTATTTATTTAGAATGGCATGTACCTTGATTAATTAAAGTAGAATACTACAAAATTGACAACACAAGTAAATGGATGCCGTTAAAATTGTGGAAACCAGTGTACATTTGTAATCCTCGTCTAAAGGGAGCTTATGATGGGAGATGAAGGAAGACCACATAAGAAATTGAAGATTAAAGGCAAGATAAAGAGACTGGACAGACCTCCAGAAAATCCTGTTGTGGATGTGAGTAAAATATGCTTTTAAAAATGATTTATTCTAGATGAAACATGGGGTTATTATGCAAAAATACTAGTACATCACTGTAATGGTTTTTGGCTAATGGAAACAATGTTGCTGTCTCTCTCTTTCAGCCCACCATTAAGTTTGAGCGACAGCCAGAATACCTGGATGCAACAGGTGGTACACTGCATCCTTATCAGTTAGAAGGGTTGAACTGGCTGCGTTTCTCCTGGGCCCAGGGCACAGACACCATTCTTGCTGATGAAATGGGTCTAGGAAAGACCGTGCAGACTGCTGTGTTCCTCTATTCGCTGTACAAAGAGGTTTGTTCATTGGGAAAGTGTGACTGTTGAGCCGTATGTACATGTCTGAGGGGCTGACAGTTGTTTGGGTTGCCATTTTGATTTGAGAGCATATACTCAACCGCAATTTACACATTTAATCAACATGGATGATCAGTGTTGCATGTGTAATGGTATAATATTGTGTATGCCACCTGCTGGCTGAGGTGGAGAACACAGCTGATTTATTAAATAAATAATTAAATAACTACAGGGATATGACAATTTGTATACCGCATGCAAGTTAATTATGATGATCTTTAGGCTTTTTCTTATCATATTTTGTGGACTGTTATTAAATTCTTCTAAATACAGGTACATCTAAAAAAGAAAAATTTAATATGAAAAAGATTTTGACATTCCTTTCAGAAAGTGAAATCCATGTATTATATAGATTCATTACACATACAGTGAAGTATGTATGTACATACACTCTCTAGCCTTTATTTCTTGGAATTTCAATGAGACTGGCTTTCAGATAATAAAACCAAAATTTACTGTCTCAACGTTAGAATATTGTGAAAATGTTCAACCTTGTAAAGTCATGGTGTCGCATCCTAATCAGCTAATTAACTCACAACAGTGGAGAAGCACAGAATCCATGTTGCTTGAAGTCCAGTGTGAAGTTTCCACAGTCAGTGATGATGTGGGGTCATGT
>JBBIGC010000137.1:4401758-4412133 GCA_037576955.1 Lepidarchus adonis
CACCTGCACACACTGCCAAAGGAACCAACAGCTGGTTCCACCACCAGGGTTCTACTGTGCTTGATTGGCAGCAAACTTGCTTGAATCCCATAGAGCACACGTGTCTCACTCTGGTCCTGGAGACCAGTATCCTGCATAGTTTAGTAGTTTCCCTCAAACACACTCACTAAACTTGCCACGTCACATTGATGCAGTAATTCATTCAAAAGGAGCATCAACCAAGTACTGAGAGAATAGGAATGAACATACTTTTCAGAAGCCTGACATTTCATATATAAAATTTGTTTTTTTTTATTGATGATATGGTATCTTCTAATTTTATGAGAGAGTGAGTTTTGGGTTTTATTATTTGAAAGCCAGAATCATCAAAATTCCAAGAAATAGAGGGAAATATGTCCAGTCTTTGTGTAATGAAGCTATATATGGATTTCACTTTCTGAATGGAATGTCAAGAAATATTGACCGTTTTCCATGATATTCTAATTGTTTAGATGTGCCTGAATACCCACAGCTGAATTAGCTTCAACCTTTGCATTTGATCACGATTGAGGTTTCACAGCAGCTTCCCTGTACTGTGCATTTATTTACAGCGTCCTAGTCCAATATAAACTCTCAATTTGTAGGTATAGGTCATTTTCTCTCTCATTCTTTTGACTTTTTTTACTCCCTGTTCTAGGGTCATTCTAAAGGCCCGTTCCTGGTCAGTGCTCCTCTTTCTACCATTATTAACTGGGAGCGGGAGTTTGAAATGTGGGCTCCTGACATGTACGTGGTCACATATGTGGGGGACAAGGACAGCAGAGCCGTCATACGAGAAAACGAGTTTTCATTTGAGGACAATGCCATTCGTGGGGGCAAGAAGGCTTCTAGGATGAAGGTAAGTTTAACCTTGGAGATTACACAAAGTTGTGCTCATAAGTTTACATACCCTGAAAGAGTTTAGGATTTCTTAACCATTTTTTCAGAGAATTTGAATGATAAACCTTTCTTTCCCTCATGTTTAGTGGTTTGCTAAAACCATATATTATCAGTCAACTGTGTTTTCTCTGTTTAAATAATAATCACAACACAACTCATACAAATGACCCTGATCAAAAGTTTACACACCCCAGTTTTTAAGTATAGTTGTATTAAAAGGTTAATTACTTCAAAGCAGAATGTCTTAGAAACATCAGGTAAATAGATCATAACCCAAATATCATTTAAGGAAGGAAGTTTCATTTTTGAAATTTTTTCATATTTTAGTCTGGGTTTAATTATTTTATTTTTTAAAGAAAAGAAACCCCAAAGCAGAATGGTTTCAGTTTTTAATATCACAGATTTCATCAATGTGTGTACAATTTCAGACCGATAGAGCAAATACTTTTGCCCAGTTGATATAACGGTGTTTAAAACTTTAATAACTTCAGGTCAGAAAGTAATAGAAGTACCATTCAGATTGTAAATTAATGACAGTAGGTATACCATGAAGAAAGGATGTCAAAAATTAGACCCTTTGTATGTTTTCAACCATTTCGCTACTCTCCTGCACTCCAACTGTACTCGCCTGGTGCTGCTTTATATACCTTTTGTTAATGTTTATAGGACTATGTCTTTATAATCCATAATAATTCCTATACAGTTTCTACTCTGAATCGTTCCGATCTATATGTATATCATGGAAAGCCGCCTTCTCAGGCTGAAGGAAAGTTAAGGGTTAATAAACATTTTCCCTCGCAGCAGGAAGGACTTTTAAGTTGCGTGTCTTAGACATAACTAATCTTTTATCTAAATAATAATTTTTCTACACAAATGAGTCAGAAGAGCATTTGATATTAAAAACAGAAGAATCTTTACTCGGAAGCAGGTGAAACGGTCATCGTATTCAAATCTGCTGTGTTTTCTCAAAAGTCCAGTGTTGGGTGAGGGTCGGCATGACAGAGTGACCTGTCATTACCAGACTGACTCACCAAGTTTCACCCAACTGATCCGAGCATTTATAAGAAAACCACAAAATGTTTTGACTAGTGATTACTCGTCACGCATGCGTCCGCCCAGTTAAGAACATTTCCATATTTGGGCTGCACATCCACTTCAACAGATACTTGCCTTTGCCCTTGAAGTGTTAGCCTAGCGACTGTTAGCCTCCTGTGCCTTTAAAGTGTAAACAAAGGTTTGTTTACAAGTTTTAGCTTTAGCTCAGTGCTAACACTCTCGCTCTCTGTTCTTTCCTGGAATGTCAACAAATTAGCCCAGCCACCTCGCTAGCTATTTGGGCCAATCAAAAGTCCTGTGTGCTTTTTCCAGGAAGTTATAAAAGCTTCTCTTCTCAGAGTGAGTTTGGACCAGCTGCTCTTCATCTGAAGGGGTGTCCGACTGGAGCCGAGGACAAAGCATTTTTACTGGCAATCCAACCCCTAAACACCCCAACCCTGACAATCATATATAGTCTTCCCTGTTTGGATGTCATTTTATTGATTGACATGACTGTCAGTCAAACTTGCCACACAAAAATGAGCAGACATGCTGGGAATATGAGTTTTTGTGGTATTTCTGCTGAACAAACAATGGCAGGTTTATAGTTATATGTACAGGCAGGTTTAGCCTTCGAACGTGCTGTCGTTTAAATTTAAAATCCAGGTTTGCTGCATGTTAGCGGTTATAAAATGCTGCGTCATTTAATCCTGGTAAGTTTGGCTTTTAGGTGATAAGCCAAAGGATTCACTTACTTTTGAGACACGCAATCTTGGATTTAAAAAACAATTTATTTGCTTACCTTGGTTCTTCCATCTATTTTTATTTTTCAGCTGTTGTTTTTAGGTCAAATACAAATAAATAGAAATGTTAAGTTTTCACAAACCTTTAAGCTGTATGTGTATATACTGGGAAATGAAATTTAGTTTGGCGTTTTAATTTTGTTTATAAACTCAACATATATAAGTGCTGATACAAATGAATGAACTGTTGTTGTGAATTGTTCTCTGTAGTTTTTTGGGATCACACATTAATCCTTCCTTTCACCACGTTTAGAAAGAGGCCTCGGTCAAGTTCCATGTTCTGCTTACATCCTATGAGCTCATCACTATTGACATGGCAATCCTGGGCTCCATCGACTGGGCCTGTCTGGTAGTGGATGAGGCCCACAGACTCAAGAACAACCAGTCTAAGGTCAGTACTAAGATGAGCTGAAGAAAAATCGATCCATCAAAAGAAATAACTTTCAATTTTAAAATGAACAACTACTTTACTGACGGAGAGAAATACTCAAGTCTTCATGTTTTTCATATCCGTGGCATTATTCATGACCTGTTCTACCATGTTATCTGGATCCTGCAGAAATAGTTCAGGGTAGCTTTTAATTAACTGGCTGTATACTGTTGTAGACGTGGCTTTTTAATGCTGTGACTGTGTGCAGTTTTTCAGAGTGCTGAACAACTACTCCCTTCAGCACAAGCTGTTACTCACTGGAACTCCTCTTCAGAACAACCTGGAGGAGCTCTTCCACTTGCTCAATTTTCTCACACCAGAGAGATTCAGGTACTGTGATTATTGGTATTATTATTTTATATTTTTATTTATTTATTTATTTATTATTTTATATTTAAATTTTTTTATTACGTGAAAATCAGTAGTCCTGCCACTTGATGGCAAAACTTTCCATGTCTTAAATGTAAATGTGCATCTCTTAGTAATCTGGAGGGATTCCTGGAGGAGTTTGCTGATATTGCTAAAGAGGACCAGATTAAGAAGCTACATGACATGTTGGGACCGCACATGCTCAGGAGACTCAAAGCGGATGTGTTCAAGCACATGCCCTCCAAGACTGAGCTCATTGTCCGAGTGGAGCTCAGCCCCATGCAGAAGTAAGTAATTAAGAAAGAAATTAAAGCGCAGGCAACACATTTCTAAACCATATTCTTAGGATTAGGACTATTTCTCTTTTTATCAGGACTATTAGGATGGGTTCCCCTTCTGAGTCTTGGTTCCTCTCAAGGTTTCTTCCTATTTAGGGAGTTTTTCTTTTCTCTGTGGCTTTGGCTCATTTGGGGCTCGAACCCGAATTCTATAAACTCTGTAAAGCTGCTTTGTGACAACGTCAGTTATAAAAAGCGCTCTATAAATAAAACTGACTTGACACTTTTGAGATTTATAATGCCTTCCCTGTTGAATACAGAAGATACCGTAGAAGCCCTACAAAAGTCCTTATATGACAAAATAAAAGTTTATTTTTACAGAAATGCTTAGTCTAAATATAACCCAGTCAAAGTCTGATTGACCAAATAAAAGTCCTAATGGAAAACATGATATGTTTAAAGCCCTAATAACATTAGTCTTAATGGCAATAAAGGGCATAATATGGCAAAAGAAATGTCCTGATATGATGTGACAAAAAAAAGGTCGTACTGACAGAATAAACACATACAGGGAATCCTGGAGTTACATTGAGGTTCCATTCCTCCAAACGTGATGTGGGCACACTTTTTTTTTTTTTTTTGCCCTTCATTTAAGGCCGGATGATTTTATAATAATTTAAAAATGACTTTCTCATTCATTTAACACTGATCTTTAAGTTTTAAGGCTTGTGTGAAAATTTGTTTATGCAAAGAGAAAAATTGAAAGGATTCTAAATGGTCATTAACTTTGGGGCACTATTGTAAATTATGTAAAAATAAAATGCTAAACAAAACTTGAACTGTTATTTTGAATGTTATGTTGCATCTTTCCTGGAGTATTCATCAGTTGTAATTATTGGACAATATATTGACTGCTGACATACATATCTATAAATTAGCTTAAACTAACTCTAAATTAGCTTCTGCTAAAACCTGACCTTCATGCACCAGTGTGGGTCTTAATCATTCTCTGTCATTTGTAGGAAATATTACAAGTTTATCCTGACCCGAAATTTTGAAGCCCTGAACACGCGAGGAGGTGGAAATCAAGTTTCCTTGCTCAACGTGGTGATGGACTTAAAGAAATGCTGCAACCACCCCTACCTTTTCCCTGTTGCTGCTATGGTACGCACTATGCTTTCACACAGTCTAAAAGTCACATAATCAAGTGATCACTAAAGATAATGCAGAAATATACTGCTCAGGATGTTGTAGACTGATCCTTATATGGTTGTTTTAAAACAGGAAGCACCTAAAATGCCCAATGGGATGTATGATGGCAGTGCCCTCAGTAAGGCTTCTGGGAAACTGCTGCTGCTTCAAAAGATGCTGCGCAAGCTGAAGGAGGGAGGACACCGAGTTCTCATCTTCTCTCAGGTTACACATCCACATACCAGCTTTATTTCTTTAGAACATTTAAAAACAACCGACCAAAGTGCTTTACAATCAGAAAATACTTAAATTTAAAAAAATGAAATAAGCAATAAGATAATAAAACAATAAAGATTAACATTTCTTGCCGATTAAAAGCTAATGAATAATATAATTTAATTACACAATCCAAGCCATAAAATGTCTAATTTGCAATTCTGTTGTAGATGACCAAAATGTTGGACTTGCTTGAAGACTTTCTGGAGAATGAGGGCTACAAGTACGAGCGCATTGACGGTGGTATTACTGGGGCAATGAGACAGGAAGCCATCGATCGCTTCAATGGTGCATCTTATTTTCATCCATTGATTATAGCCAGTTACAGTCAAACATCCAGAAGAAATGGTGGGATTTTTAAGATGTGTATGGCTCTTTATGGATATCTGAATAGTTTTTCTCCCTGATTTCTTTGTTTTTATGGGGATTGTGGATCAGCTCCTGGGGCTGTTCAGTTTGTTTTCCTGCTGTCCACCAGAGCTGGTGGTCTGGGTATCAACTTGGCCACAGCGGACACCGTCGTTATCTATGACTCGGACTGGAACCCTCACAACGATATTCAGGTAAGACTGAAGAGCAATTGCCGCCTCATTGGCTAAGTTTGGTTAAAACTTTCAACTTCTTTGTTTCAGTGCTTAATATTTTTTTCATGTCCCTTATGTAGGCATTCAGCAGAGCTCACAGAATTGGTCAAAACAAGAAAGTGATGATTTATCGCTTTGTCACCAAAGCCTCTGTGGAGGAAAGAATTACTCAGGTATTAACGTTTTTATAATGATGACATCGTGCCGCCTTAATTACACCTGTTCTTACTTTCTTCACATGTAACGTTTTGAGCCGTGTCTCACTCCTGTCCCCTGTAGGTGGCGAAGAAGAAGATGATGCTTACTCACTTGGTGGTACGACCTGGCTTGGGCTCCAAAACGGGTTCCATGTCCAAGCAAGAGCTGGATGATATTCTTAAATTTGGTACAGAGGAGCTGTTTAAGGACGATGTAGAAGGTTAGTTTGTGTCAGTGCCTAATGCAAACATTCCAAACCATTTCTGTGATGCCTCTGTAACAAGAATTTTAATTATCTGAAGATAAATGTTGTGGTTATTAATATTGCTCGATGCCAGGGGAGAACAAGGAGGAGGATAGCAGTGTGATTCATTATGATGACAAGGCTATAGACCGACTGCTTGATCGTAACCAGGATGCCACTGATGACACAGAGCTCCAAAGTATGAATGAGTACCTCAGTTCCTTCAAAGTTGCTCAATATGTGGTTAAAGATGAGGACGATGAGGTGAGGATTGCAATTTTATTTATTTATTTTAATTTTGCAACATCATAGAACAGCAACAATTCTTTTTTTGCTTACCTTTTTCTTTTTTTATATACAGGAAGAGGAGGTGCAACGGGAGATCATTAAGCAAGAGGAGAGTGTGGACCCAGACTATTGGGAGAAGCTGCTTCGGCATCACTATGAGCAGCAGCAGGAAGACCTGGCCCGGAACCTCGGCAAGGGCAAGCGTATCCGAAAGCAAGTCAACTATAATGATGGATCTCAGGAGGACAGAGGTGTGGTTTGATCTATTGAAACGGGTTCATTTTAAAAGCATTAAAATAGTGTCACATTTAAATATTTTAAATTTTATTGATTTTTTTTTTTGTCCCTTTTTTAAAAAAAAAATTGCAATTAAGTTTACTGTTTTATAGACTATTTTGATTGCTTAGATATTGTGTTTCAGAATGGGGGAAAATATCTTTGTTTAATTTAATTAACATTATTATGCAATTACATAATTTTATTCATTTAATATGAATATTCTAAAGAATAACAATGTTCTTGGTCATTCTTGATTAAGTAATCACATTTACTTGGTGTGATCAGTTGTGTAACTTATCTTTTTTGGTACTTTGGAAGCAGACTGGCAGGATGATCAGTCGGATGGCCAGTCAGACTATTCTGTTGCCTCAGAAGAAGGAGATGAGGACTTTGATGAGCGTGCAGAAGGTAAATTGCTCAGTGGGAGCAAGTCAGTGTTGGACAACCTGCTTAATTTGAAATATGGGTATATATTAGTCTGCGATCATAATGGTCCTTTTTCCAAATCTAGCAAATTCCCGCCGACCAAACAGAAAAGGTCTCCGAAACGACAAGGACAAACCATTACCCCCCCTGCTGGCCAGAGTGGGAGGCAACATTGAGGTGAGCTTTTGTTTTTCAGGTCATTAATATACAGTCAGCATGAGCCATTTGCTCAGGCCTTTTAACATGGTTTTTGTTTTAGGTTTTGGGTTTCAATGCCCGTCAGCGAAAAGCCTTCTTAAATGCAGTGATGCGTTATGGGATGCCACCCCAGGATGCATTCACCACCCAGTGGCTGGTCAGGGATTTGCGAGGGAAATCTGAGAAGGAGTTCAAGTGAGTATCAGCCTTGTTTATCATTCCAGTCTGTGATTAAAGGTTTATATTTCATTGTCATACAACTTTTTCTTACTCTTTTTTTTTTGCCTTAGGGCATATGTGTCACTCTTTATGAGGCACTTGTGTGAGCCTGGTGCTGATGGCGCAGAAACCTTTGCTGATGGTGTGCCACGAGAAGGTTTGTCACGGCAACATGTTCTCACTCGGATCGGGGTAATGTCACTGATCCGCAAGAAGGTAAGCAGTACTTTCTGGGGGCGGGAGCATCCTGCATGGTTTACGGATTTCACTAATTCTGGAATGATGAGTATTCCTCAGTTTATTCACGTTTCTCTACACTATGTTAGGTGCAGGAGTTTGAGCATGTAAATGGTCAGTGGTCTATGCCCTGGATGATGGAGCTAGAAGAAAATAAAAAAGCAGCCGCTGCTGCTGCCGCCGCCGCCGCCGCTGCTGCTGCAGGCCTCCCAGACTCCCCAGGGAAAACTCCTTCTACTGGCACTCCAGCTGACACGCAGCCCAACACACCTGCTCCAGGTTTATTTGTTTTTTCAGACTTTTTTTGTATCCCATTAACAATGTTTATAACACGTCAACAGCACAAGGCTTGAAAAAAATTTTTTCATTCTAATATTGGAACATGATTTATGCTCTGAGGAAGTATGCTTTGTAAAAGAATAATTTATTAACAAGAAAACTGAGACAATTTAATTTGTCCTTTTTATTACCATGTCATGGATATCAGACAGTTGTAACACTTATACTTATACAATGCGGTAAAAAAGTTTGTCTGCCACAGATTCTGCAAGTTGTCCCAGATAAAAAAAATGAGTCTGTAATGTTCATCATAGTTTCACTTCAACTGTGAGAGACAGAATGTAAAAAAATCCAGAAAATCACATTGTATGATTTTTAAAGAATTTATTTGTATAAAGGTGCAGAAAATAAGTATTTGGTCAATAACAAAAGTTCACCTAAATGCTTTGTAATGTAACCTTGTTTGGTCAAACGTTTCCTGTAGATCTTCACCAGGTTTGCACTCACTGTAGCTGCTATTTTGGTCCATTCTTCCATTCAGATCTTCTCAGGAGCAGTGATGTTTTGGGGCTGTCGCTGGGCACAGACTTTCATCTCCCTCCACAGATTCTCTATTGGATTGCTAGAATTCTCCAGAACCTTAATACTTTTTGCATAGACAGTCCTTCGTTGCTCGGGTGATGCGTTTGGGAACATTGTCATGCTGGAAGATTCAGCCACGTTTCATCTTCAATGCTCTCACCGATGGAAGGAAGTTTTTGCCCAAAGTTTCATGATACATGGCCCCATTCATCCTTTCTTTAATACAGATCAGTCGTCCTGTCCTCTTTGCAGAAAAACAGCCCCAAATCATAATGTTTCCACCCCCATGCTTCACAGTGGGTGTGGTGTTCTTGGGATGCAACTCAGCATTCTTCCCCCTCCAAACACGGCGAGTTTCATTTTGGTCTCATCTGATCACATGACATTCTCCCAGTCCTCCTCTGGATCATCTAGATGGTCTCTGGTAAACTTTAGACGGGTCTGGACATGTTCTGCTTAAGCAGGATTTTAATCCATGACGACGTAATGTTACTAATAGTAACCTTTGTTACTGTGGTCCCAGCTTCTTCAGGTCATTGACCAGCAGAGGTGGGTAGTAACGAATTACATTTATTTCGTTACATTTACTTGAGTACATTTTTTGGGTAACTAGTACTTTTAGAGTAAACTTAAAGATAGGTACTTTTACTCAAGTACATTTTTAGTGAAAAAACTTTAATATTTATTGCATTTTGTCAGTATCGGAGGAACGCCATCAAATGTAGCGAAGTAAAAGTAAATATGTAAAATAATAATTCATTTACGTGACTTGATCTGAAGTCTTGCGAGACGTTGGCGTTGCTGCATCTACCGCTTAAGTTCAGCGCGCATTTGGAAAGATGATGAAGCAGAGGATGACGTGAGTGAGCTTTGTGCAAGTTACGTGCATCTCCTTAAATTATTAAACTTTATTGTTATGTTGCGAGTAGGACACTGGGTAGTGATCAGAACGAGTGTATTTTAGATCTGAGCAAATGCGACTGTCGCTCTGTCTCTACGTGTCTCGCTCTCTATCATTACTTGTCTCGCTCTCTCTATCGTTGTCGCTCTCTCTTTGCTTCTGTTGCTCTCTCTCTCTACCTGTGTGTGTGTGTGTGTGTGTGTGTGTATGTGTATGTTGGCCTGTTTTTGTGTCCAGTGTTGATGTTAATATATTTGTTAATTGTTAATGAAGTGCTGCTGTTATTCTGTAAAATTACTTTACCTGAGCACCAAAGAGAAAAGTCTTACAATTTATTTTTGTGTGTAATCTCCTCTATTTGGGACTAAAAAAACTCCTTACAATGTGTGTGTATATATATATATATATATATATATAATATTTATTTTTTATTTTATTTTAATTTTCCAGCATGTCCACTGTAGAGGACAACAGGACCTGAATTTAGAAAATAAATAATGTGATATTAACACGAGAACATGTTCAGTTTGATCAAAACAATACAATTCTGTATCTTCAGCTGCTTGTTTGCAAGGACAACAAATCATGTATTTTAGTTCAACAGTGAATTATAAATCCTAGAACCTCCTCTAGTTTAGCT
>JBBIGC010000137.1:4435082-4447089 GCA_037576955.1 Lepidarchus adonis
AAACAGAAGGTCAAAATAATCGGATATAGGCAGCAAATCGGAACTGAGCATCAAGACCTGCAGTGTAAATGAGGCCTAATAGCCTGTCTCCAACAAAGGCCTGTCTCTATTAAACGCCTGGTTGTCAGAATAATTTTTTAAATAGTATTAGAAGATATACGGTACGTAATTAAGAAGCACTTCCTGGGTTTAACTTGGTGTGTTACAGCAGGTAAAGCACTAACACTGTGTAGGACAAGGATACTCAAGGTCCCAGACTGGGAATCACTCCTTTAGCCCATGTGGAAGTTATTCTGTCGTACTTACCAACAAAGGAAGTGCCCACAATGACTGTCCTGCAGCCCATGCAGGCATTATGAATGCGGTTGGCATCTTCAGGTGTCTCCAGCATTAGCACATTCTCCAGCTCTGCCCCAGGTCTTTCTAACCCCTTGGCCCTTAGAAACAAGTACTACTCATTTATAAAGACATTGCCTTAGGAACAGATTGCTTTAGACTCTATCAGTACAGAAACAGTAAATGTGAGGGTAGGTTCTTATGATGAGTAGGTTCCAAAACTTGTATACGCTAGCAAAAAGAATGTTTTTCCCCTTCATGTTACCATTTTAGAGATACAGTGAGTAAAAAAAGTTTTGAACATGACACTCATTTTCTAAGAAAAAATATTTTTTTTAATTTTCACAAAGAAAATGTATTAAACACACGAAGAAAGGAAGGTGCAAAAAGGCATGGAAACTCATAACACCAGTTGAAATCTATCAGTAATTAGAAAGCAATCCTGCCCCTGTAAATTAATATCAGCTGGTTTCCCAACTGACAGCCTTTAAAAGGTGTCTCCTTACCAAGGTGTCACACAAGAAGCTCATAATGGGTAAAACCAAAGCGCTCTGAAGACCTTTGCAACCTTAGTGGTGCAAAACATACAGATGGCACTAGTTACACAAGAATTTCTAAACTACTGAAGGTTCCAGTGAGCACTATTGAAGCCATAATCTGGAAATGGAAAGAACATCATTTCACCATAAACCAGCCATGACCAGGTGCTCTCCTTTCAGATAAAGGAGTAAAAAAAATTATGAGAAGAGTTGTCCAAGAGTCAAGGACCGCTTGTGGAGGTACAATTGATTCAAAGAAAAAAACAAGTACTGTAATGCACTTAACCACCATGCACACTCACCATGCAAGAACTTTACTGAAGAAAAGCATGGTGAAGTGTGTTTAAAGTTTGCTGACCAACATTTAGCCTGTGAAATACTGGGAGAATATAGCCTGGTCAGATGAGACCAAAACTGAACTCTTAGAATATTGTGGAAAAAGTTCAATATTTCTTGACATTCCTTTCAGAAAGTGAAATCCATGTATTATATAGATTCATTACACATGGAGTGAAATACATTAAGTCTTTATTTCTTGGAATTTTGATGATTATGGCTTACAGATAATAAAACCCAGAATTCACTGTCTCAGAAAATTTTAATATCATATAAGATCAATATAAAATGATATTTTAAGCAGAAATGTCAGGCTTCTGAAAAGTATGTTCATTCCTATGCACTCAATATTGGTTGAGCCTCCTTTTGAATGAGTTACTGCATCAATGTGATGTGGCATGGAGGAGATCAGCCTGTGGCACTGCTGAGGTGTAATGGAAGCACAGGTTGCTTTGATAGCAGCCTTCAGGTCGTCTGCAAGTGCTCTAACATTTCCTGGTAGATGCTGCATTGACTGTGGACTTCAGAAAACACAGTGACCAACACCAGCAGATAACATGGCCCCAAACCCTGATCTGACTGTGGAAATTTCACACTGGACTTCAGGCAACATTTATTCTGTGCCTCTCCACTGTTCCTCCAGGCTCAGGGAACTTCATTTTCAAATTATATGTAAAATTTATATTAATCTGAAAAGAGGACTTTGGAGGACAGTCCAGTGCTTTTTTCCCTTAGTCCAGGTAAGATGCTTCTGAAGTTGTCTCTGGTTCAGTAGTGGCCTGACAAGTGGAATGTGACATCTGTAGCCCATGTCTAGGATTCATCTGTGTGTAGTGGCTCATAATGCGCTGACTCCAGCCTCAGTCCACTCCTTGTGAAGCTCCCCCAAATTCATGAATTGATTTTGCTTAGGCTGCTGTTGTCCCTGTTGCTGGTGCAACTTTTACTACCACACTTTTTATGTACACCTAACCTGCTATAAATATATGCTTGGATATTGCACTCAGCTTCTTCTAGCTTCTTCTTAGCAATGACCGTTTGTGGCTTACCCTCCTTGTGGAGGGTATCAATGACGGTCCTCTGGACATCTGTCCAGTCAGCAGTCTTCCCCATAATTGTGTAGCCTCCTGACCCAGACTGGGACCACTTAAAGACTCAGGAGACCTTTGCAGGTTTTTTGAGTTAATTAACTGATTAGGATGAAACATCATGACTTTCCAAGATTGAACTTTTTCACAATATTCAAATTTTCGGAGACAGTGAATTTTGGGTTTTGTTAACCTAAAGCTATAATCATTGACATTCCAAGAAATAAAGGCTTGACATATCTAAATTTCTTTTTAGCCATACCTCTAATAATAAAAAAGATGAATGGAAAACATTATTAAATATACAGAGACATTCTTGATCACAATCTTTTGTAATCTGCCATGGTGATGAAGATGAAACGAGGGTGGATGTTTCAGCAATACAATGACTCAGAGAAAGAAAATAGAGCTGCTACAATGGCCCAGCCAATCACCTGACCTGAATCCTATAGAAAATCTATGGAAAGAACTAATGGTCAGAGTTCATAGAACGGGCCCATAGAACCTTCAGTATTTGAAGACTGTTTGTGTGGAAGAATGGGCCAAAATCACACCTGAGAAATGCATGCGGCTAATTTCTCCAGGAGGCATCTTGAAGCTGTCATCTCCAACAAAGACTTTTATACAAAGTATTAAACACATTTCAGTAAGTTTATTAATTTTTTTCCCCTGTGGTATTCCATTTTATTACACATACATTAATGTATGGCCATCTATGGTATGATTTCTTTCTGGATGGGTTGTTACTGACATCTGGTGAGAGTTTCATGTCAATAGCACCTTTAGAAATGTATTTACTTAGAAAATTGATGATGTGTTTAATACTTATTGTACGCACTGTACACAGGATGTTAAAACTGGGAATATTACTATTTCATGCCAGGTACTCACCTGCTACCTGTTGCAATAAGGAGCTGATCATAACGCTCTGTGGTTCCATCATCGAAAGCCACCATTTTCTTGTCTGTGTCTATTGACAAAGCCTGGAATGAAGATATAAAAGGATTTGATGCATTCTTTCCAACATCAGAGAGAAAAATAATAATAATATATTTATCTCACCTCTTTTTTCAGCCACACTTCAATGTCATACTTTTGGTAAAAATCCATTCTCCTGAGCAAGATGCTGTCACTCTTAACATTCATTACCTGGAACAGAATTCAGCAAAGAAACGTGAAGTCATTGGGCCTCATTCACCCACTCATGCAGTTTAACTGAAGGTTCTGACATTCAACACTGTTTTCTTATTTGAGATTTCTTCTCAGGTAAGAACAGAATATAATCCACAAAATATGTACATTTGAGTAATAACATATTACATATAACATAGCCGGTCTTCCACAGATAATTCCTTCTACTGTTTTCCACTCTCTCCACCCTGCCTACACTCTCTCCTACACCTCTCTTCCTGCTAGCATACATTTTAGCCGCATCTCTACTCCCCTTTGGAACCAATTCTTTCTTGGAACCAGTTTTTTTATCCTTATCTCTGTAGTCCTTCTTCTACTGCTTTGAACTTTTTTCAAAATTTACTGATTTAGCAGGTCTGGAAAATAATATTTCACTATTTGCTGTATGTACAGCTAATTGCTAATTCACCTTTCCTAAGTTTACCATTTTTAGAGCAGATTTGTCCTTTCTTATCTTGCAGAGCAGTCATTTTTCAGCTTTTCACTGTATGTAACAATGCTGTCATACCAATCTTCACTTTTATGCTGATATACCTCCCACACATGTAATTATCTGAGCATATGCCTCACATTTATATATAAAAGTAACAACACCACACCACAATTCACCAAGCATCCATTGACAATCTCTATCTGACATTCATCATAGTGGCTCATTTTGTTGCTTCCAAAAAGGCTTTTCAGGCTTTATTTTTTCTTCTACACGCATGTAGGTACAGTGGTGTGAAAAAGTGTTTGCCCCCTACCAGATTTCTTATTTTTTCTATTTTTGTCACGTTGAAATGTTTTAGATAATCAAACAAATTTAAATATTAGTCAAAGACAACACAAGTAAACACAAAATGAGTTTTTAAGTGAAGGATTTTATTATTAAGGGAGAAAAAAATCCAAACCTACATGACCCTGTGTGACAAGGTGATTGCTACCTAAACTTAATAACTGGTTGGTTCATCCTCAGCAGTAACAACTGCAACCAAGTGTTTGCAATAACTAATAATGAGTCTTTTACAGCTCTGTGCAGGAATTTTTGCAGAATTATTGTAGTTCAGCTGCACTGGAGGGTAAAGTTTCTTTTAGCTTGATGTCATTCTCCTTCAGGAGTTTTTGTTAGACTGCTGAATTCATGGTTCCATTTATCACAGCAAGTCTTGAAGGTCCTGAAGCAGCAAAACAGCCCCAGACCATTACACTACCACCACCATGTTTTACTGCTGGTATTATGTTCTTTTTCTGAAGTGTGGTGTTACTTCTCCAACTTTTGTCTTGTCAGTCCACAGAGTATTTTCCCAAAAGTCTTGGGGATCAATGTTTTTTGGAAAAACTGAGACAAGCCTCAATATTACTTTTGTTTAGCAGTGCCATGCAGGCCATTTTTGCCAAGTTTCTTTCTTATGGTAGAGTCATCAGAACACTGACCTTAACTGTGGCAAGTGAGGCCTGAAGGGTTTTGGATGTTGTGGGTCTTTTGTCACCTCCTGGATGAGTTGCTGCTGCGCTCTTGAGGTAATTTTGGTCGGCCGGCCACTCCTAGGAAGGTTCACCACTGTTCCATGTTTTTATCACTGTTGTTCACTGGAGTCCCAAAGCTTTAGAAATGGCTTTATAACCTTTTCAGACCGATAGATCTCAATTACTTTCTTTCTCATTTTTTTCTGAAATTTTTTGAATCTCAACATCTTAGTTTGGGCACCCTACATAATCATAATAAGTCTTTCAGTTCTTGTACTTGGGATTTTATGTGCCACTGGCTGGAACACAACCCCAAAGCATGATAGATTCATACTTAATGGTTGGCAAAGTGTTTTTTCTACATGCCTTGTTGATTGTGGCCAAAGAGTTTTATTTTAACTTCATCAGTCCACAGCACTTACTGTAGATGTTCTGTTGCATATTTCAGAGGTTGGATTTTATGATGAGGACACAGGTAAAGTTTTCTTCCTTCCTAACCTTCTCCTGCAATGTGTGCATCAATAACTTTCATTTTCAGAGTCTTACACAGCTGCTTAGAGGAACCCATGGCTGTTGAGTGCCCACAAGTGTGTGCACAAGGTTTGAAGAATCAGAGTATTTGTAAAGCTTTGAATGCGGCACCAGCTGACAGGTATTGCCTTGCATCAGATCTAATGAGCTGATTAAGGCCTAAAACCTTGTAAAAAGAATCTGAACACTTAGGGTGCCACTTTTGTACAGTGCCATAATAATGTTTTTACTTTTTATTCTTGTTCAATCTAACTATGCCTCAATGTTTGCTGAAAATATTGTTTATTTTTTCCATGTCCTAGAAAGACTGTGTTAACAACTTTTCAATTACAAAATCACCAAAATCTGTTATTTATCAAGGGGTGCCCAAACTTTTGCATAAGACTGTAGGTTTGGATTTTTTTTCCCCTTAATAACAAGTGTTAACTTGTGTTGTCTTTGACTATTTAAATTTGTCTAATGATCTAATGAAGTGTGACAAACATGGAAAAAATAAGAAATCAGGAACACTTTTTCACACCACAATATGTTTATTGTTAGAAATAACATGTGCCCTGACCGTGTGATGAAAGTAAGGAGGGTTAATCGTTCACACACAAAAGACCAAGTTTGGGAAAGTGAATTTGAATGCATGATATGAGATATGTCTGCCTGTCACTTAATATAAACCTAACATTATCATGCATAGTAAGCCATGACATATGACTCATCCTTAGACTTTGTCTAAAGATGTCAAAGGCATGTGCACTACACATGCTTACTAATTTCAGAACATTTCATTTCAGAACTACTTTCAGTAGTTTTTTCTTTTCCTTTGTAAAAGAACATCATTTTATGTCATGTATATGATTACAGATTTCTTAGGACAGGTAGTTCTGACCCCACAATCTGCTTAGCTGAAAAACGTTCTGGTCAAGCTGTGTTTGATGACAGCAATATCTTCATATCTGTGTAATTTTGAAGACCATCAGTAAGAGTAATTTAACTCGATCAATCAAAAGACAGATTTTTTTGACCTGGCTTTGAAATAATTACTCGAGGGAACATCATACCTTGCTAAGTCTGGTTTTGTCTAAAGGAAGGAGCTCATCTCTGGTCACCATAATGATTCTTCCTCCATAGTTCTCCTGCCTGAGGATCTCTGCACAAATTACTGAGGCACACCCTGCCAAGGAAAGACAATAATTAAGCATCTCACAACACATTTCATATCATGAGAATATCTGAAAGTTTTTGTATAGAAAAAATTATAGAAAAAGCTATTAAAATTGTTCTTAACTTCACATTCGATTCAAGTTTAGAGTTTCTTTTCTTTGTCAGTTCTATTTCTCTGTATTTATGAATCTTTACTTTACTAAGTGCATTTTGTTACTGCTATTACTACTGCTACTACTACTGCTACTACTACTGCTACTACTAGTACTACTACTGCTGCTGCTGCTACTACTACTACTACTTCTGTTACTACTAGTACTACTGCTGCTACTACTACTACTACTACTACTACTGCTACTGCTACTACTGCTGTTGCTGCTACTACTACTACTACTACTTCTGTTACTACTAGTACTACTGCTACTGCTACTACTACTACTGCTACTACTACTGCTGCTACTACTAGTACTACTTCTGCTGCTGCTACTACTACTACTACTACTTCTGTTACTACTAGTACTACTGCTGCTGCTACTACTACTGCTGCTGCTGCTACTACTACTGCTACTACTAGTAGTACTACTGCTACTGCTACTACTGCTGCTGCTGCTACTACTACTACTACTACTGCTACTACTGCTACTACTGCTGCTGCTGCTACTACTACTACTACTGCTACTACTACTGCTGCTGCTACTACTACTGCTGCTGCTACTACTACTACTACTACTGTTACTGCTACTACTACTACTACTGCTGCTGCTACTTCTACTACTGCTGCTGCAACTACTACAACTGCTACTATTACTACTACTACTGCTGCTGCTGCTACTACTACTACTACTGCTGCTGCTACTCCTATTACTGCTACAGTACTACTACTGCTACTACTACTACTGTTACTGCTACTACTACTTCTGCTGCTGCTGCTGTTGCTGCTACTACAACCTTTTTTAATATTCTTAATGATTATATTAATTGATATTTTATAAATGATAATAATAACTTGAATATTCTATTAACATTTTACTTTTATTTCCCTAGTCATGAATTTTTTGAGTATGCTGCAAGTATCAAATTCAAAAGATGCTCATATTTATTTATATAACTGGTCAAATTTCAGGACATACAATTTTTTTTATATGTATTGAATTTACTGCCAACTTTTCCAGAAGTGGGGTGAGCAATACTACAACAATACGACTACTATTAATAACTATTATTATTATTGATGTAATAATTATAATAATAAGTAGTAGTAGTATTGAAACACTTTTAGGCCTAAATGAGTACATTCTGATCAGTCCAAATCATTCTTTTAGAAAGGTGCAGTAGGCTTACCAGGTTGAGTGGACAGTACCAGGTGGTTTTCATGGGCGAAGCTTCGACCTGAAGAAAACAGCAAAGAGAACAGACCATTAGTATAACACTGTGGGAGGAGTATGATCAGCAGTAAAGTCCTAAAACAGGCACTCCAACAAAACAATGACTAAGTATCTCAAAACCTCATACTGTGAGTGTGTTGGATTGTTTATTAGTATAGGCCATAGGTATTCTAAAAATTCCTCTTAATCTCCAACCTAAAGCCACGGCACACCTCTAACCCAACTCCAGTACAAACTTCAGCACCCCACAGGCACAGCAAGCTTAGGGGCCAACTGCAACAAAACACCCTTTTCATTTCACAGTGAGGAGAACACACACAATGGAAATTGTATAGTGTTTGACATTAAGGCCCTCAGAGCACACCCTGATAAGTCACTGTATTTACACGTTAAACAAAAACGCATCATACAAAGAGTTTCACTTTATCTTATACTTTATGCATGAACAATATGCAAAAAAGCGATTTTATATAACTGCAGGACTATAGAAATGTGTTCATGCATTATTTGATGCACTGGGCACTGGCCATGCTTTTCCATCATGAAGTATTCACAAGACAGAAAGCATGACATCATTTGGAGCACATGCACTAAACCACAAGCAATGATAATGATTAGCCTGAAAACTTTGCATTAGGACCAACAGATCCAAATCATTGACCGTGGCAAATTAATGAAGAGAATAACAGCTTTTTCATTTTATATATATCAAAACCATATAAATAAATCAGATTATATTCCGGTTGACATGATAAACCAGTTACAGTCAATGATTCAAAAGTACCACACCTATTAATATACCTTATATCTTATTTATTTCTTATTTCTCCTTGTATTTATGGTTTTTAGAGTTTCTGAAAGGCCGATTACTGTTGTCTTGAAATTACTCAGTGAATCAAACGCTATCAGCTGAAATATGAATGTAATCACTCCCTGTTACATTATGTGTAAGCAATGCACAATGTAGATTTCTTTTTTATTGTTTTTGTTAAAATATTTGTTGCAAAAGTATTTTTTATTTAAAATTGTAATATTTAATATTGTTTTCTCTTTAATATTTACACAGCACTTCTTGTCTCTAAAAAAGTGTATTTTTCTCTATGAATTGTGCTATACTGTTTTATATAAATAAATGTATTTTAATTGTTGTTGTTATTGTTAATGCACACAATATTTCGGGCTAGCAGTTCACGTCCAAAGTACAATTGCACACTATTATTGCACACATTATCAATCAGAAAAAATCACTGATAGCCCACATATGGGGAACTATCAGCCAAACCTTGCATAACTTTATTACACTCCGTAACACCAGCACTGCAAGTTATACACTGGATTAAAGCAACAAGGACAGACACCATTCATCCAAAAAATCCAAAAAGCAACCCAGCTTAGATATTCAATCTGGGTGCAGCTGCAATAAACAAGTAAAAAGCAGAGTGAGCACTGGCTTACTCAACAAGCCCAGACTGGCAAAGACCGGCCGACTTCCTGCAAATCCGCCGTCTGAAGGTGAACACCCCGTCTGCTCCAAGGTTTTGCATCCAATTGCTAAGATAACTTCAGTTTATTCCACTTTCCCAGATGGCACAAGGTCATCCAGCTCCTTTGTCTATCCCCTTCTCCTTCTCTCCTACTCTCTGGTATAGTGCTGCACAAACACACCTGAACTGGTCGCTAAGACAACCCCCTTGGACCACGTCACATGGGCAACACCCGTAACACACACACAAACATTCACGCACTGCCTGCAGCTGATGTGCTTTCCCAAACTCTTGCTTGCTCTCTCTCCCCACATTTGATCACTCCCTCTCTGTGTCTCTCGCCCCTCTCCCTCTCCTCCAGTTGGCAAACCTGTTCGGCAGGGTGTAAAGCATAAGAAAGGCAGGACCACGGATTAACGAACGATATCCTCTGCCATTTTAGTCAAGTTAAACACTTTATCCAATAAATGTGTATAAAATATTCAATTTTCTTATTATTCCACCCTCAGTTACATGAAATTTTTACTTACACGAGAGAAATTCTGTCAAAATGTATTGAACTGATTCCACACCTGTGTTTGTGATTTGCTACATAACTATGTACTTAATCATGTGATGACGTAATTCGTTATTTACGTCAAAAGTATCATAAACTCACACTAATTACCTCAGACAACGGTGTTAGTGGCTTTTCCAGAAGTGTGGCAGGAATAAACAGCAGCAGGCCTGTCAAGCAGTGTGTATTGACAAAGGTGGGGGTGGGAGCATGTAACGCTCATTTGGAGGTTGTCCCATCGACCAAGCCATGCTGATAATAGTAGTAATCGTTTACTCAGAAGACCTGCGTCGTAAGAAGTGTCACAAAGACATTTGCACTGAGAATAGCTGCTCTTACAAATACACTCCTAAGAAAGTCAAAGAAAAAAAGAAACCGACTTTATTTTGAAACAGCTGCATGGCTTTGTGTGTGTGTGTGCGCGTGTGTGTGTGTGTGTGTGCACGAATGAGTGAGAGTAACGTTTTTGTAGCATCAAAAAAACTGTCAATTAAAAATGAGTTGCTTTTGCAGCTTCATTTACATATGGCATGGGTTGGAGATTTTTTTGTATGTTTGAAGATACGTGTATGTAGCACCCGATTCACCGAACTTAACATCACTGTAGAATATAACACACTTGTAGAGGAGAGCTAACTACCAGTCTAGTCACTGTAGCTGCGCTTACAAACACTAGTAGGAAATTTACAGAAACAAAGAAACCTAGCTAGCATCATGCTAACAGGCGTCAGGCTAGCATAAAGTGACAGAGAGAGTGAAGGCCATTCTACCCATCCAGAGAGAGTGAGTTTAATCTTTTTTTACTTATTTTTGGTTTAACAGTCAAAGCTATGAATGAATATAACATGTCCGTACGCTAATATAAGACTGGGTCTTCCTTATCTTCAGTAAAAGCTGTCACAGTGAAACTATATTAGACCAGGCAGAAGTGAAAAAGGCCTCAGGGACCACTAAGAGGTTAGGGTTTCATGCTGTGGTTAGCCTTTCTAGTTGCTGATGCAAAGTTGCACATCTGTGTCTAGCTTGTCTGTTCGTTTGCCTGCTTAGTACAGTGTATTGTTCACTGTCAAAGATGTCAAAGATAACCATTCACTTATTTGTTTTAAACGTGAAGAGTCATATTTTACTCTGTCTCAGGATCTACGTGTATAAATAAGTCGCTACTAATGCTAATATTCGGAGAACATGCTAATAGCTTCTGCTAACCCTTAGACATAAGTGTCAACACAGCAGTAAAACAGCGATGGTCAAGCTACATGACTGAAATTGCTCAAGTTCTTGGGACGTGCTTTGCTAGACTTGGGCTGAGCTTCTCCTTGAAGTTCAACTCCCACAGCTCAGAAACAGCCGTGTTTCTGTGTTTCCATCTCCTTCCTGTGGCAGCAGGAAGTGCATAATAAGTGTGGACAAACACAGGAAACAGGACATGCTGTTGTGTCATGGTGTCTATTCACCCTCCCTCCCTCTCGCTCTCTCGCTCTCTCTCTCTCTCTCTCTCATTCTCTTTCTATCTCTCTCTTTTTTCTTCCTTCCAAACTACCAGTTTTACATACAGTCAACTTTAGCGCAAAAACAACAGAACAAATATAGAAAGAGAAATATAAAGGAATAGTTTCTCAGTTCTCTTACACCGAATGTAATCAATCAGTCAGGAAATGTTTCAGGTCAGAACTGTGCTTCTTCTTTAGCTTTGCTCTGGAGCTGCAATGCTAATGTGAGCTGCTATAATCAATAGCGACGACCGTAACAAAGCCTGAAACTTGTCCGGAATTTTGTTTCATTTTGTTTCTGTGTTAGAAACCACAATAAGCCATGATAGAGTTTAAATAAATAAATAAATAAATAAATAAATAAATAAATAAATAAATAAATAAATAAATAAATAGATAGCAAAATCAAAATCCCTTTTCTTCTTGGCTTGGGACATGCAACACACCTGAGAATGTGCAACACATTT
>JBBIGC010000137.1:4448630-4458888 GCA_037576955.1 Lepidarchus adonis
ACCTGTTTGTGCACTGGGCTGTGTGACCTGTCTGTGCACTGGGCTGTGTGACCTGTCTGTGTGCCTGACGGGGACCTGTCTGTGTGCCTGACGGGGACCTGTCTGTGCACTGGGCTGTGTGACCTGTCTGTGAGCCTGGCGGGGACCTGTCTGTGCACTAGGCTGTGTGACCTGTCTGTGAGCCTGGCGAGGACCTGTCTGTGCACTGGGCTGTGTGACCTGTCTGTGTGCCTGACGGGGACCTGTCTGTGCCCTCGGCTGTGTGACCTGTCTGTGAGCCTGACGGGGACCTGTCTGTGCACTGGACTGTGTGACCTGTCTGTGAGCATGGCGGGGACCTGTCTGTGTGCACTCAGATGTACAGTGTGTTAATTTTGGGGGCGGTGCTGGCGGAGGGGTGTGGTGGGACTGGGGAGCAGTTTGGACGAGTCCTAGTGTTAGATGATGTGTAACAGTCAGAATGATCTGGACGTTATTGCTGGACGTTAGTACTGGTCCTACAGTAAAGCATTAGAACCAATGGAAAGTTCCAGCAGGTTAATGAAGATAATGTGTTAAATTAACTCTGTGTGATGTATAGTTTTAGTTTAAACACATGATCAGAGATTTATGTTCCACCGATGATCTGACTCCTGTTTTCTGTCTCTCCGTCTGATTTAAATGTTCTCTTCTGTTAAGGTTCCCAGATGAAAAGCCCAGAGAAAAAAAAGAGGAAATCCAGCACTCAGGTGAAGTGTTTTTCCAAGTTAAATCTTAAATAAATAAACAGGTTAAGGAATATAATCTGCCTGTTTTTATGAATATGCATGAGTCAGTTAACTCATTAATACTAACATTATATTACAATATATACAGTATTTGAAAATAAATCATTTAGTGATTAAAAAATTGCTTTGGACCTAAATCTTGACATTTGTTGTAGTTTTGTGTTATTTCAGGTGTTTATTCTCATTTCTTTCTGTTTGATTTGCAGGGAGCAACGTTCTCCCACCTCTCTGAGTTTGCGCCTCCTCCAACCCCTATGGTAGACCACCTTGTGGCCTCCAACCCATTTGACGATGACTTTGGCCCTCCATCACGTCCTGGTGGAGCCGGGGGTCCAGGAGGTGCACCCTTTCTGTCTAGCCCAGGGGCTGGTGGAGGAGGAGGAGGCTATGGAGGACCTGGTAGAATGGGAGGAGCCATGGGTTTTATGGGGGGCCCCGGAGCACCAGGAGGTGGACAGCCTGGACGAAGACCTCCTTTTGTACCTCCACCACCTAATGCAGGGCCACACCACCCACTTGGGTTTGGGGGCATGCCTGGATTTGGAGGTGGTGGAGGCGGAGGAGGAGGTGGTGGTGGCGGTGGTAGTGGCTTTCCTCCGGGGGGACCGTCACAGTTTAACATGCCACCTAATTTTAGCCCTCCTATGCACCCTGGGCAGGGCTTTAACCCCATGCTGTCCCCGGGGGGAATGGGTGGTGGTCCTGGAAGTGGTGGTCCTCCACATCCACGGTTTGGGATGCAGCAACCTCAGCATGGACAGGGAGGTCATCCTTTTAACAGCCCTCCTTTGCCTGGAGGTCCAGGACCTCGTGGCCCTCCCCATGGCCCAATGAATCCTATGGGTGGCATGCCAGGTGCAATGAATATGATGGGTGGTATGGGGGGTGTAATGGGACCAGGTAATATGGTGGGTGGGCACCCAGGTTTACCACCTCAAGGACAGTTTCCGCCTTCACAAGATGGGCCCTATCCTGGTCCTGGGACTCCCAGTAGTGAAGAAGGCAAGAACTTTGTTGGTGGACCAAGTGGTGGTCCAGCAGGTCCTCCTCAACAGCCACCTAATCTCAACCCCTCTGGTCCACCTTCCAACAACACCACTTCTCCTGCCTCTGGGCCCCCACAGCCTGGAGGAGCGTTTCCAGGTCACACTGATGTTCAGTCAACATCTAACACACCGGGGCAATCTTCTTCTGTTCCTCCTCCACCCAATCCCAATTCCTCTCCTACTGGGCCGCTCAATGGTCCACAGCAACAACAGGTACCACCCAACCAGCACCCTCCATCTAATTCAGCAGGGGGTCCAGCGCCGAACACCCCGTCTAGTCAGCAGCAGCCAACACCACCTAATTCTAACCCTGGGTCTGCACCTTACAATCAGCAGAACAATGCTCCTGGTGGAGGTGCTATGTCTAACCAGCCACCAAATACCAATCAGAACAACCTTAATAACAGCAGTGGTGGGAACACTCCAGGTAGCAACCCCAATCCTCCATCCAACTCCACTTCCACCCCCAACACGCAGTCTCCACTCCCCACTGGTCAAGCTCAAGCGTCCGCCGGCCCAGGCGCTGGTCCACCAAAACTGGGGGGCATGGTGTTCCCCTGCGGCTTCTGCCTGTCAGAGGTGCACGACGACCAGGAGGCTATTTTGTGTGAGGCTTCATGTCAGCGCTGGTATCACAGAGACTGCACAGGCCTGACGGAACCGGCGTACGGGCTCCTGACCCGGGAGAGCGCCGCAGTGTGGGCCTGTGACATGTGCCTCAAGACCAAGGAGATTCAGGCGGTGTATGTACGGCAGAGCCTGGGGCAGCTGGTGGCTGCCAACGAAGGCTGAGAGGGAAGACCGGGACGGGTGATTGACAGGTGTTGGGCGGTGAAGCAGGAGCAGGGCTGCTCTGAAATGGAACAGGGTAGGAACAGTAGGGAAGTGGTGAACTGTGGACTGCCTCATAATCTCATTACTGCGTTAGTGTTTCCATCAACCACACGAGCACTTTTAGGCCCCTACTACTAGACCATCAAAGAGTAAAATGACGAATTAATAGCCTTTTATAATCTCTACTTTTGTGAGATCTGCCATTTCATATTGATACAATGTCACGTGTTTCCTTCATACTTGAAATCAGTGAATTAAATCCGCCTGTAGAGTTGAGCTTCGAACTGAACTTCCTTCCAGCAAAGCACTGACAACAACTCACTACCTCACAGGTTCCACAACTGACCGGTACGAACGCTGAGGCACTGACCGACATCTACACCACCCGTACCACATCTTTCCTCATCTGTTTTCCATTTCAGTTCAGCTGAAGGACACTGCTACCACATGACCCTGAAAGATGCAGATGTTGGCTCTGGTGTTGGGGCACAGATGTGTGCCAGGCTTGGACTGGATAGAAATGGGTTCGTTTTTTAAACACACACTTTAACGCTGATTTGGGACGTGTATAGTGTTGGGATGGCATGTGAACCGACGCAGTTCGTTTGAAGGCCTCTGTCTGGGCTGTGAAGTCGACCAAATAACCATGGAATCAGATACGGGCTCACATCACTGTCCTTGAGCCAGATACTCACTCTTTCCTTCTTTCTGTATTTTTTGTCCCAAGTTGCCTTTCCTTAGCGATTTTGTTTTGTACAGATGTCTGTGCTGTCCCGTGTGCTTAGCTCTAGCGCCCCCTGTTGGCCCGGACGGTGCAGTGATGTTTGAGGTCGGCAGAAGTCTGGTAATGTAAAAGAAGTGAAGCGAAACATTTTTGTATGTGAACATGGCATTTTTTTATTGTAGCCTGTTGTTGCATTAAATCTGGGTTTGACGACCCTCCAAACCAACTCCAGTTCAATATCCTTTTGTTCCTCCACCCACACCCACCTCCACCAAACAGTTCTCCAACTTTGATGACACCATGCTGATTCTAAAAAGTTAATTCGGGGCCTTCGTGGATTAACCAGCAGTTTTTTGGATTGAGATCTGGGGAAACTGGTTGTGTTCCTCAAACGGTTCCTGGAAAGCTTTAGGAAGGCGGTCAGGTTCTGCTGAAATGTCACCACCATTAGAGGAACACTCCAGGAGTGAGTATTTCATCTGCAACAGTGAATTAGTTTGAGTAAAGATGCAAGAACCCCAACGGAACATAGCGCAGAGCTTCACACTGACTCCACCAGCCTGCAAGTAGCACATCCTGGTTCCAGCTCTTCCCCAGGTAAGGTGTGGTCCACATGACGTTAAAGAAATGAAGATGTATAAAACGAGGCCTCACTGCTGTACGGTCCAGTGTGTCCAGGGTGTTTCTGGGTCCAGGGCTCAGAGCAGGTTCTCTGCAGGTATGACTCCCACACTGAGAGTCTTCTAGAGCAGCTCCAATGAAAGAGAACCAGTAACCTGATGATGAGCATGAGCCAATCTAGTCCAGTCCCACAAGCTCCGCCCCTCAGGTTACCTGTTCTCTTTCAGCTTTATTCACTACAATACGGAAATGTCCCGCGGAAACTTCCGCTTTGGAAACATTGGTTAAGTCCTGCAGCTGTTACAGCTCCGCTCTCCTCACAGTGGCTCAGGCCTTCGCTAATCTTCCTGCCTGCAGCAAATCATTCTCAACAGTTTAACCTTCCCCTCCCACTCATGACTGTGTGATTGTAACCAGTGTTATTCAGTCAGATTTTAACCGAACAAACCCCACAAGACCAGTTACAGCAGTTTTTCTCCCATAATGTTGGTTAAGAAAACTGTGCCCCTGCTTTTCAATGCTTTCCCCCATGTTCATTAAATATTCTCATTTACACATTCGCTTGCCCTGATATTTTTCCTGATGATGTATTGCCATATTAAAATTGTGACAGACTGCACTGCCGTTCCACACGCTAATTCAGCTGAAACGCCTTTAGTTTGAATTACAACAAACTTCAATAAGATTTCTGTCATTTTTTTTGCCAAACTCTTGCCGAGGTGTTGGCGCGCTGTCGTCCTGGCACACGCCTGCGTCACCGGGAGAAGGAATTGGACCAGTTCAGCACGTTGCTCCAGCAGAGACTAACAGTGTAATCTGAGTGGATTATATATTTCACTGCTTTATTTATTCACTATTATAAATATGTGACTGAATGAGTGGAATTAAATGCACAGTGTATGATTCACTAGCACAAGGATTTGCTCACAGCAGTCGCAGTTTTTATCCAAAATGTTTGGGTCAGAGCTTGTGTACATGTACAAACATTCTACCATCAAGTTTGTTTCTACAGATCACGACGTTTGCGTAGACAGAGGCGTCATATTCATATTCAGACACTGTGTGGCCTTTTCCACAAAGACCACACCACTGGGAAGCATTATATCTGCTTTATTAAAAATAACTTAAGAATGAAATGTTTGAAAAATGCAGTGAGATGTACGGCACTACGACCTTTCTCTGTTTTCGGACATTGGTTTGCGCTTCTTGGGCTGAAGAGGAAGCAGTACAGTGTACAGCTCAGACGGGGAAACTGCCCTGGGACAGGACGTCTCATCTTTGTTCCTTAAAATGATGGAACTACATGGGCACATTAACAGTGAAACATTTTATTACATACAGTCCTGATCAAAAGTTTAAGACCACTTGACAAATGGCAAAAAAATGTTTGTATCTAAACAAGGTTCCAAGTAGATCGACGGCTACAAGAAGAAATGGGAGTGAGACAGAACATTTTTGATTAGAACATTTATTGAAAACATCACTCAAACTGAAACCTGCTGTTTCACAGCTGATCAGAAGTTTAGGGACACACCTCCAAAAACCCCATAAACCCCCAAACAGAAATCAGTTCTAAACATGAGCTCAGTGATGAGCAGCTCCACCGTTATTGTTCATCACTTCACGCTTGATGCAGGTGTTTCCATGAGGTGAGTGAGAACATTTCTCCAAGTGGTGAAGACGTTCGCACGAAGGGTCAGCTGTCTGGAACTGGTGTCCATTTTTGTAAATTTCTCTTCCCATCCATCCTCAAAAGTTCTCAACTGGATTTAGATCAGAGGAACATGCAGGACGGTCCAGAAGAGTGATGTTCTTCTCCTGGGAGAAGGCCCTTGTCCTGTGGGCATTGTGAACTGTAGCGTTGTCCTGTTGAAGAACCCAGTCGTAACCACACAGACGAGTGAAGAGTGATGTTCTCTGAAACATCTGGACGTCACCAGCTCAGTGCTGGTGAAATTTTTTGGATTTTCTACTTGATTATTTACTTCCATATCCTCAGGATCATGTAAGAAACTGTAAATGACTGTGTTACTGCGTCTCCACCTCAGCAGTGATGGAGCTGAGAGACCTGCTCACGTTCAACAACCAACCACCTTCACAAAGGGAAAGTTCCTCTGCCTTTTCCAGCAGAACCTCATGACCGTGTGAACCTGACAGAAAATAGCAATGAATCCACTTTTTAAAGGCGTGATTAAATATTGTGATCAGATGTGAAACGGCCTGTTTCAGTTTAAGCTAAAAAATGTTCTGTCTCACTCCCATTAAGATCCAAACATGCAACATATGATTTTACCATTTGTCAAGTGGTCTTAAACTTTTGATCGGGACTGTACAATGACAAGTACAAGTACAATTTTTTTCTCTATTTAGATTAATTCACCTTAATGGACTAATGCATTTCAGTACATTTTTTCAGAAATTTCAGTTTGATGTGATTCACATTGGCCAGAATAGCACTTTAGCACTCTAATCATTATTACGTAATTATTCAAGTTTCCATGGCAGCATATCACATTTTAAAGATCCATTTAATGGAAAACTGAATGTTGCTCGAAGTTTTTAATTAAAAAGCTTGATGCAGTGTAAACATTGTTAAAGTTTCAGAAGTAGTGTTTACACCTCCACACAGTCCACAAATGAAAAACAGGCTGCAGAAAACAAAGCCATTTTGAATTAATTGTTTTACAAAAGCCACTGATATCAAGGCTGCAACTCTCCAACCGTGCAAACAGCGTTCTAGCAACAAAAGATCACAGGGAGGGGGAGAGGGGGTGGTGAGCAGCAAGGAGAATAACTGAAAGTGGGAACATTTTCTTTATGGGGGAAAAAAGAAAAGCACATCAGTGATGTTGTGGGGGTGAGTATTATAAGGCATAGTCTCCTCGGATGGAGAGAGAAAGAGTAGACTGAAGCAGGAAGAGTGAGAATGCATCAATTAGGGACAAAGCAGAAATGGCCGTAATGGCTTCTTGTGGTAATGGAGATGGAGTGAGAGAAAAAAATGGGGTAGGGGCCAAAAACAAAGGAAACGGGCAAAAAATAATGGTACTGTTGAATGTGCTGGTAACAAGTGAGCAACAGGCAACAGGGGGTCATTCAGTGTGTAGGTGGGTGGGTTTAATGCCTCTCAGTTTTTGCCTCATCTTCTGATGGTAGGTTTTAATATTAAATAATATAATAATATTAAATATTATTATATGCAGGTATGTTTTATATATAGAGTTGTGTGAAAGTGTTTGCCCCCTTCCTGATTTCTTATTTTTTCCATGTTTGTCAAACTTAAATGTTTCAAATCATCAAACAAATGTAAATATTAATCAAACACATGTTTTTTTAAGTGAAGAATTTTATTATCATGGGGAGAAAAAATCTAAACCTACATGGCCTTTTGTGACAAAGTAATTGTCCTGTAATCTAATAACTGGTCGGCCCCCAACAACTTCAATCAAGCATTTGTGCGGCTAAAACTCATCTTTGCAGAATTATTGTAGTTCATTCATTCGTTGTAGACACATTGGAGGGTTTTCGAGCAGGAACCACCTTTTTAAGGTCACACAGCTTCTCAATATGATTCAGGTCAGAACATGACTAGGCCTCTCCACAGTCTTCATTCTGTTTTTCTTCAGCCAATCAGAGGTGGACTTGCTGGTGTGTTTTGGATCATTCACACCTTCCAAAAGGTTCAACTTCAACTCAGTCCACAGAGTATTTTCCCAAAAGTACTGAGGATCATCAAGATGTTTTCTGGCAAAATTGAGATGTTCTTTTTACTCTGCAGTGATTTTTGTCTTGACCATTGTTGCCCAGTCTCTTTCTTATGAGCTTTGGTTCCTCCCAAGGTTTCTTCCTCAGTTTCAGGGAGTGTTTCTCGCCTCCGTCGCCTTGGCTCATTAGGGGCTCGGACCCGGATCTTGTAAAGCTGCTTTGTGACGACTTCTGTTGTAAAAAGCGCTTTATAAATAAAACTGAATTAAATAAAACTGAATTATGGTGGAGTCCTGAACATTGGCCTGAAGTTCTTTGAATGTTGTTGTCGTCAGAAAAATGAATAAATGTAAATGTAGTGACTCTTGAATGAGTCATCACCGTGCTCTTGGGGTAATTTTGGTCGGTCGGCCACTCCTGGGAAGGTTCACCACTGTTCCATGTCTTTGCCATTTGTCATAATGGTTCTCATTGTGGTTCTCTGGATCCCAAAGCCTTAGAAATGACTTTGTAACATTTTCCAGACTGATGGAGCTCAATTATTTTCTTTCTCACTCATATCTGAATTTCTTTGGATCTCTACATGATGTCTAGCTTTTGAGGATATTCTGGTCTACTTCACTATGTCAGGCTGGTCTGATTTAAGTGAGTACTTGATTGAGAACAGGTGTGGCAGTAATCAGGCCTGGGTGTGGCTACAGATATTGAACTCAGGTATGATGAACCACTGTTAAGTAATGTTTTAATGTAGGTTTGGATTTTATTTCACCCTTAATAATAAAATCCTTCACTTAAAACTGCATTTTGTGTTTATTTGTGTTGTCTTTGACTAATTTTTAAATTGGTTTGATGATCTAAAACATTCAAGGGTGAGAAACATGAAAAAAAAAAAAATCAAGAAAAAACACCTTTTCCACCCCAGTATATATATGTAACAAAATGGGTTCTATATATGACAAAAAAGGTTTTTGAACACATATTAAACAGATACAGCAGTTTCTCCAACACAAAAAAGAACAATTTAATGGTTTGTTGGAGAATAACTATTTAACTATTTACACAAAGAAGATCCATTTATTCATGCACAGAGAAATAGAGAAGAACCTTTCCCCAATGCATTAAACCATTTAGACTGAGAAAACCATTTAAATATTAAAATGTGACATAATTGTTCTATACAAATAAAACCATTGATTTCAAACTTAAGAAGAGCTATTTTGGTTCCTTAAAGGGACCATTTCCATGCATGGTTCTTTAAAGAATCTTTTGTGTAAATTAAATGCGTGGATATAAAATACGTTTTCAAACTTTGACACATTGAAATCTGGAGATACAGCATTTGAAGAAATGGTTATTTGAAGACATGTCATGCAAAAGATGCTCCATTGTATTACAGCTAAATTTGTTTAGAAATCTTTCCCTTTGGCAGTGACGTTGCACAGTGCATTAAATTAGGCCGTGCTTTTTACTCCATCTGTGCAAACTCAGATATGCTATTTGAGTGGCTATTATGTGTCCACATTTATGTCTCTGAGCAGACAGATTTGTCCGTTTTCAGCATCCCCCTCTTCAACAAACTAATTATTCTCCTGCTTAATGCCTTAAAAAGTTTCATTTCACCTCCCTGTGTGTTTAGTTATCAGCCCCCAGCTGTGACACAGTCCCCCAGCCCCACTTGCACTGCTCAAATGACTGAATTAAGCAGCACCTCTAAAGATAATTACTAAATTGGAGGTCTTTTCATTTGCTGTCAGCAGCTGAGGGGTCTGTGAATGGCTAAGAAAAGGTGGTAATTATGAGGCCAGCTTCAATATCCTCCTTGGGCAGAAGGAAAAGAGGCTGGCAGGCCGGTTTTAGCAGCCAACATCGCTCGGTGCAGAAGAAACGGCAAAGGCTATAATAGAGACTATATAAGACTATATAATAGAGAGATCACAATAGAACCTAAAAGAGAAGAAGAGTTTTAAAGCTGTTTTAAAGGATCACATGAGCAGCAAAAGGGGACATTCTGTTACCAAAGACCAGAGCAAAGGCTGAAAAGTCTAAGTTTTATTGGGTGTGAAGATTTGTCCTCAAGAAAATGTAGGTCCCTCATCACCTTCACCAGGAAACTTCTTCTAGGAACGAGACCTCAGGGTGTCAAGTCAATGAACAGGGAGTGTATCAGCAAAAACCCCTTTATTGTCAGGTTGCATCAATATTTATTCTTGCTTAATGGCCAGTAGTTTCACATCATTCTCAGTACACAATAGAGAAAAACAACATCATCTTTCAGGTTTTTGTTAGTGCTAGATAGCAGCAGATCCAGAGGGTTTTCTGGTAAACTGAGATGCTTGGATGCTGGGCGCGTTTACTCAGGTTTTTTGATGGTCAAGTGTTTGACTGTCTTACGCCCCAGGATGCCCTGATGGCTGTGCTCTGTCCTGGCTCTCCCATTTAGTTGTGCTGTCATAGAGAGTCTTGCCTGAGCTCCTGCACTCAGACCTGTAACGTGCTGGCGGAGGCCCAGCACGGATATTTAAATTGGAACCCAGATGCAGAGGCGGCCAGTAAATAAACAA
>JBBIGC010000137.1:4510272-4520776 GCA_037576955.1 Lepidarchus adonis
AAAATGTCCTGCAGCTTCTTCTCATTTATTTAGACAGAAGATAAAACATCACAACTAAAATCATCCCTCTGTCTGTTTGGCGGTGATACTTGTCTGTGATTGGCTGCTGTTATTGTGGGCCTGTCCTAATCCTAAACCTACATTACATTGTTCATAGTGTTGTAGTCTGATTGTAATACATTCTCTCAGCATGTGCTGATTTTCTCTATATTGCATGAATGTTTCTCACACATTATACTACAAATATATTTGTACAAAACTTGTTTTTTTCTTTTTTTATTACTTAAAAACATACTTACAGCGATAAGTATAAGGCAGTAGTTCCCAGCTGTTGTCCTGGATGACCCAGTGCTTTATAATTTACTATTAACCAGCTTTTCCTGTGGTGAAGGTGGTGTGTAGGATGGGTACAAAAACAATTGGCACAAACATGTGCAGGGCAGGGGGCCTCCAGGGCCGAGGATTGGGCATCACTGTTTTAAGACAGTGACTGTCAAACCCATAGTCAGAGACGTCTAGGTGCTTTTCCACTGCACTGGTGCTGGTTCACAATTTTGGATCTGGTGTCAAGCTTTTCCACTGCAAAAAGTTGGTGCCAGTTCTGCAATTTCAGCTTGGAATCGGCACCAACTTTTTTCTGATTCTGAGGCCAGGAACCTGTGATGTCATCGGGTGTGGGCGGGCATTTGAGCTAACGCAGGTCCATGACTTAAAACGCCAAATAAAAGTGATTACAGATCTCACATGTCGATTTGCACATAATCTTTGTCGTTGGCAATTTCAACGTCTAAAAGATGCAGATAATGTTGATTTTGAACAAGAAGAAATGATCCGAGTGCTGGAGAATTGCAAGATGTGTTCCGCCATGTGTTCTGTGCCTAGTTTGAGAACCACTGTTTTGGGATCCATGATCCATGTTTTTCTTATGAAGGCACCTTTGTCTATGTGTTCACCACATGGCGGTTTTCAGATAAAATAAAGATGGCAGTTTGACAAATGAAGACACGGTTGCGGGGATGGAGTCCTCTATTCACCCTATAGTCCCTCTCTCTCTCTCTCTCTCTCTCTCTCTCTCTCTCTCTCTCTCTGTGTCTCTCATACACACACTCACTAACTCATTCTATCTGTGAAGTTCTGGTTGGTTACTCTTCTCAGGCTGTTTCGGCTATGCTAACGCAGCGCTTATGTATTAGCAGACATTAGCATCCTGAACTGCTGTTATTCTTACTGTAATAAACATATACTGCAACTGTGACAAGCTAGACTCTTTCCTCTGTCTCCCTCTCTTTCTGTTTCTCCCTCTCAGACCATCACTCTCAATCTCCTGTGCTCTTGTTTTTGCCACTTCCAGTGTTGTGTAGAGCAGTGGTCCTCAACCACCGGGCCGTGGAACATTTCAAACCAGGCCGTACAAAAAATTTTAACTTTTTTTAAAGGTACGATCTCAATCAGTAGCATCTAAGTGTGTTAGAGACTCAACTTTGCCGCTATTCTGGATGAAAGTCATGACAGAAAACCCTGAGATCACCACAACAGCACTGAACACTTATTCTGAAAGGAACATTTACGCGTTACCATAGCGACCAGAGTGCATGAGGGGCAGAGGAGGACGTTACTCTGATCGTTGTTAGCGCATTTCAGAAAGACGCTGCTAATAAAGTGGATTCACCTTTATTATTATATTTACAAAATACCACAGTTTTTGAGTTGGTCGTATCATTTCATTTAGTTGTTTTTACCCGCAACACCTTAAATGATGGTCCGCGAAAATATTGTTTCGACGCCCATGATGGAAAAAAACACCTTAAAAAATAATACCTCAAAATAGAATGGAACAAGAAATCAATGACAACAAAAAAACTGAAGATTTACAATATTGACATTAAACTGTCTGTGGTGTGAAAAAAGGTTGGGGACGTCTGGTGTAGGCAGCAACACTTTACTTGAACGCTGCAACACATCATTGACATCACCAAGCTTAATGTCATGGTGGATATGATATTCTGTCATGATGTTGATTATGCTCATTGATGTAACAGTGCCAGTGTGATGTTACCATTACAGAAAAGTCTCATGACAGCGTATGACTTCCATCCACAATATGTAGCAGTGTGTGTTTTCCAATAAGATACAATAGCACCACCAGATTTAATACAGTTATTACACATTACATAGACGTAAATGTGTGCTCACAGTGCAAATGTATATAAAAAGTGCTTTATACAACTGACAGTGTCACATTCCGAGTTCTGTGTGCACAGTATTTGTGCATTTTTTCTGAAATGGAATTCGGGCCCAAAGCGAAGCTTAACAAGAAAACAAACACACTAGCTTGAAAAATGTCAATTAAATCTTCCTAACTTTACACTGACAAAAAGGACAGGATAGAAAGACAGAAATAAGCTCTCACAGTACTTCAGAACCTTAGATTAGACGCCTTGTTGGAGAAATTCAGAAGCAGGAGAGATGGAAAATGTTTTTTAAAAAGGTTTATTTCATCTAAAAGTTATTTTTCGCACAAACCCCTCGATTTTCATTGATATCTTATTTTTTCCATTTAAATAAAAACAGTCAGACTCCTTGGTTATTGAGATTTGACTAAAGAGATAAATCTCTCCCTCTCTCTCACTCTTTCTGCCCATCCCATCTGTTTAATAGCTCAGTCCTCCCTTGTTCCTCTTCTCTCTCTTCGTTGTTTGTGGTGCATGCCAGTCATGTTCAGTGGAGCAATGCTGAGGAACGAGCCCCCGTACCAGCCCCGGAGCAGGAGGGTCAATGTGCATGTGGCGGAGTGTGAAACCTCTTCAGGGAGACAGAGAAGAGAAGGATTTTTTCACACAAAGGGATGAGAGACATATTTGGGAGTTCATGTAGGAGGAAAAAAAGAAAGAAGTCGAGAATAGTTAAGAAAGGTACAGCGCTAAAGGCTGAAAGGTTTCAAAAGAATCATAATGATATTTTCAATTCTTAAATAATCTCTTACTTATTCCTCAGTGACTCAATTTAAAATTGTTTGGGCCATTGTTCCATCATGGGCCGCTTGTTAGTTTAATACTGGATAACTCAAATAACTCAAAATTAATGATACAGGGTGCAGACTCTTTAAACAGGAGAAAACGATCATGTTCTGTTAATCAGAAGAGGAGGCATTTCAATCTGCCTGTCCACAATTTGTAGGGTGTACCTTCAGTTTTGACCTAGTCCTGTCAAGAAAGTGACATTTAAATACCATATACAGATGAAGGCACGTAAAACCCGCACCCCACTCCATGATGGGGCCCTGGCTGATCCTTGACAGGTTCCTGCTGGGTTGGATTGGAACCTTTATGATTTCGCCTCAATTATGTAATGCTCCACCAACTTAAACCTATGCTTGTACCAGACCTGAATTCATGGTTCAATTGCAGCCAGTTGTCCAGATCCTGACTCAGCAAAGCAGCTCCAGACACTACCCTCACCATGTTTGACTGGTGGTACAATCTTCTTCTTATGCAATGCGTTATGTGTTTAGTTTTATGTCAGCTGTAATGGGACACAAATCTTCCAAAACCTTTTGTCCCATCAGTGTTTTGGATCATCAAGATGTTTCCATTCTTTATTCTCCTAACTATTCCCACATCCATTCTTATCTTTCTTTCATTCTCTCATCTTCATCTCTCTGATTATCCCACTTCTTCGCAAGGTTCTTCCTCTGTACACTCTCCTGAACTTCATCATTCCACCCCAGGTTTCCTCATCCTTCTCCTTCTCTCCCAATGTCACACCAAGCACTTTCTGGCTGTGTTCCTTACTTCTGCAGTAGTTGCCCAGCGATCTTGTAACTCTTCATTACTGCCCAGTGCCTGGCTTATTTAGTCATCCTTCTTCAACTTCCACCATCTTATCTTCTTGATCTCCATAGTTATACTACAGACCACCATTCTATGTTGTTTACGCTCTCCCGGATACTTCCTTACATCTCCAATCTCCTTCAGATTGACCGTTTTGCATAGGGTATAATGCACCTGTGTGCATTATCATAATCCATCTTCCTCCACTCTTTAATGCCATTCTGTGTTCATCACTCTTCTTGAAATATGTATTCACCTCAGCCGTTTCCATCCTTTTGGCAAAAACCACTTACTTCTGACCTTCTGAGTCTTCTCACTAGCATACCTGCCCATCACCTCCTCATCACCTCTGTTCCCTTCACCAACATTCCCATCGAACTCAGCACCAATCACCACTCTCTCTCCCTTGGGTGCACTCCAGTTCTTCATCTAACTCACCCCAGAATCACTCTTTCTTTTCAATTTCACACCCGACTTGTGGAGCATATGCACTTACAACATTCATCATCACCCCTTCGATTTCCAGCTTCACATGCATCACTCTGACTGACAGTATTTTCAACTCCAAAACATTCTTGGTTCTCTTCCTTCAGGAGAACCCAGCTGTTACCCTGGGCATCGACTGATCCATTTTGGAAATCTGTGTGGTTTTACAGTGGAAGATCTCCCCATTTATACAGGCTTGGGATTGACACAAAGAAATACACTGGCCTGTGCATCCTCAGTGACTGGGCTAATATCACCAAATTCACCACTACCTACAATAGCAATTAGGAAAAACTAATTTAATTCTGTAAATTCTGTAGAGCTGCTTTGAGCTATACAAATAAAATTAACTTTACTTAAAGACAGAACAGAAAGAAGAAGAAAAATGTTCAGTATATAGCAAACACGAGGGTGATTATAATCCTCAGTGTAACAATGATAAGAGAAACTGTGTGAATGGATGTTGTATAAAGTGGAAAAGAGAAGAGAGCCAAGCACCGATCTTTGATTATCAAGAGAAGAACCGACACCTCACCTCTCCAGGAGACCTTGTAGGACCTACAGTACGTTTGAGGTAGGATCTGAACCAGTCGACTGCCTTTCCAGTAGTGCAGAGACTGAAGAAGGGAGGAGGAGTCCGTGGGTGACAGTATCGAATGCTGTTGATAAGTCTGACGACTCGCAGGGAGTTAACCACACAGAGTGATTTCTGTTAGTGACCATTATTGAAGCCAGATCGGTTATGGTCAAGAAAGAAGAAAATTTTTCATTGCAAATGGGGTCCCTTGCTAAAAAAAATGTCTTTCATTAAAGTAACCTTCTTTGTATTATTAATTGATGTGCAAGTTTGAATAATATTAGGAAATGTTTAAAACACAATAAAGTGAATGTTCTAGAATGGCCAAGTCAAAGACCTGACCTTAATCCAATTGAAATGTTGTTGAAAGACCTAAAGTGAGAGGTTCACCTGAGGAAACCCACCAACATCCAAGAGCTGATGATGTTCTGTGTGGAACAATGGGCTAAATTTATTCCAAGTTAATGTGCAGTTACTGCAAATGTTTAAAAATTGCATTTATTTTTGCCCAAGGTCACATCAAATGCTGAAAGCACAGGTCTACTTACTTTTGCCACACACAGATACTCTATTGGATTTTTTTTCATTAACTACTTGACCAAATATAATTGTTTTTGTTTAGCTAGGTTTTCTTTATCTACTTTATGATGTTTGAAAATCAGATTATTGTAGGTCACATTCATAAAAGAATATAAAAGGTGCAATTATCCCTCTTCTGTTTGTTAAAGCAGTATTAACTACAGGGATAAACGCGCCGACTGTGAAACTCGCTGTTTCTCATTGATTCGGGCTGAAATCTCAGTTCGGGCTGATTTTTCTCAGTTAGGAACAACTTAATCATCAATACTAAAATGTCGTAAAGTATTTCTCTTAACTCTGAGGAGTCACAGTTATTGCTGATGTTAATTAAATCATGGTAAGTCAATTTTAATTATTTCTCACACATTGTTCATAAAGTGAGGAAGTCTGCCAGTGTGCAGATTTTATTATTTTAATCAATACAAATGTTTTTAAATTCATTTTTGCTTGTAAGCAGAAAAGACATTAAATTAAAATTAATGAAATATAATTATCTTGTTTTGCAGAGAAAAAAAAAACAATGAACTGTTTTAATTTTGGCCATATTTATTAAAACATGATTAAATACAGACAAACAACAAAACTTTTGTGATTTTTGATCATTTCTTGGTCATTGAATTTCTTTTTCAAGAAGATTTAGGCTCAGTTCTTGCCTTACTTTTTATAAATCATTATCCCCAAACAGAAAAAACTCAATTTAGAATTTAAAATGAATGCAATACATTAAATAACAAACTATTTATTCCAATACACTAAAAGTAACATTTGTCGAACTATAAATGTTTAAAGAAATGACACTTTACCAAATTAAGTGTACAGTATATGCAAGATTTTCACATGGCAGAACTGCAGGCTATGACTGGAACCAAACAGCCAAAATAACATCAGCTTACTGTTGAATTAGTTTATCACTTTGGTTTGGGTTAGAAGGATCTTCACAAAGACTTCTTCACACAGCTTTGACATCTTTAGAGTAAGATTTAGCTCTTTAAGCTCCTCAGGGGGTTGGGGGTGAGGAAAATGTTCTACTCATTCCAGCACTTCCAGATAGTAACGTACCACTTATAGTTCATGTTGTAGCACTTGCCGTTTGTGTTCGATGACAAAAAGGAATCTGTTAAATTTCTTTGTGGCACTGAAATTAATGTTGTGAGTGTGGCGTGTGACTTCACTAAATGCTTGATCGTCCTGTAGCTGGAAGTTGCTTTGGACGAAATCGCCAAATGAATAAATGTAAATGTAAGTTATGTTTTTAAAAATCTGTTTCAAGTTTTCACTGTTGCTAAAAAACAAACACTGTAGAGTCATCTCAACACAACAGTCAGACAGATATAAACCAACCCCCGAGCCGCGGACCGGTACCGGGCCATGAGTCGTTTGGTACCGGGCCGAACTGAAACAATAAATAACTCACATTGTTTCCGTTTGATTTATTATCTGAGTCTGAAGGGTTTTATTTTGAAAAATGACTGAAGTTTCTTCCGTCTATGACTCACTCATGACGTATGTTAAGATACATAAAGGCTAATATTAAACACACAGATACAAGCTCAGGGCTCATTGATTTAGCGTTATGGTGAGTTATATATTTTCTTGTACTTTATATTTGTTTTATAGTAGTGTCTCTTATTTTGAAAGGAATGTTACCATAGCGACCAGAGAGCATTAGGGGGCAGAGAGGAGGATGTTTCTCTGATCGTTGTTAGCGCATTTCAGAAAGACGCTACTAATAAAGTTACATAATTACACAGTGGATTCACCTTTATTATTATATTTACACAATACCACAGTTTTTGTGTTGATCGTATCATTTTATTTTGTTGATTTTATCAACAACACCTAACAGTCCGGTCCGCGAAAATACTGTCTGACATTAAATTGGCCCGTGGCCCAAAAAAAAGTTGGGGACCTCTGATCTAAAATACAAGGGAAGCTCTGTTTCCTCTAACACGTAATAAAATATCCAGATAGTAATAGTTGTAGCACTCTGCGTCTGTATTTACTGCTCTAGATTTGTTTAACTCTTAATGAATGTGAGGAATGTGTTGGACTCCTATCACCAGATAGTAGTGTGCAGCTTTTTTTATATGAAACATTTTTTGCTGTAGTGATAGTCATCTGTATTCAAAACTAAGAGGTTCTTCTTCATAGCTCTCACATCAGCGCTGTCATGCGGGATTGTTCCTGCACCTGGAAGTGGCTTTGGGCAAAAGCATCAGCCGAATGAAGAAATAGAATGCAAATCGCAAATTCCTCGATTTAAAGATGTCAGTTCAACTGCACTGTTATATTCAAATGATTTTTTAATGGAAAAATTGTGTCTTTATAAAGCTATATATTTTTTTTTACTTTTAAATAAACTGTATTCTCTTCTAAACATGTTTAAACTCCAGACAACTGTCTATTCATCACTCCTTCATGTGTTTTTTTATTAATAATTCTGAAGCCTACCAGAAAATTAGACTGGAAATTAGACATTTCGTGATGCACTCACTTGTTTCCTAAAGAACTGAATCATTGTGAAGTCAAAGATTTATGATCTAAGCTCTACCCTCCAACAAACCCCACAATCTGGAGGTGAAAGTCAGGTGCAATGCATCAGACTGTAGGATGAAATGAACGCGTGAAGGGTGAAGCAGTCATGTAGGAGAGGACAAGTGAATGAGAGACAGAGAGGGCGAGAGATAGGATGGGGGTGTTGTCAGGGGAAAGAGGGAGAAAGCGAAGGGTGAAAAGGAGAGAGAGAAGAGGAGGGGGCTGTTGTTTTAAGATCAGTACGGATGAGTGCATTCCTCCTCTCTTGGGGGAAGGCCTGCTGCCTCTCTCTGTCCGTCATTCCACTCGTCTGCACCCGAGCAAAAGGACACAGGAGGTAGTAAGAGGCACCATGTTCTGATTGCAGAATTAGAGAAAACAGCTTTGACACAAAGCCAGGCTAGAGAAACTAGATGACCTCGATGGCACACGGAGTAGTCATTTCCACAGTGTGTACTTTTAGGTGGAGAACCTCCCTGGTCAAAGAAACCTACATACATACATATTGTGACGATTGTTCTGGCGTAGACAATCGTCTGCGGTTAAAGAAGGAGGCTGACACCAAGTTTCAATGCTCGAATTGAGACGGAACCCTTCGCTTTATTAAGCTCTTAAAAGAACTCCACAGCATTAGTGCACCCTCACGTGACGTAGCGCACACAGCGCACTCAGACACCACAACCCCATTCGTGACTCAAAATGGCTGAACCATCAGCAAGCCACTGAAATGAATGGTTGACCCAGTGACAGTGGTTCTGTCCAAAACTGAACTCAATTACAAATGAGTCCCAGAACACATACACAACAGTAAAAAAAAAATAACTCCCTAAAACCACAGTCCAAGCACTGACAAATACAGTTACCCAGGGGGCCGTGCGGCGGAATCAGAAAAACTTTATTATCCCGGAGGAAATTGCTTATGCAGCGACTACACATGGAGACAATAGAGACATAGAATAACGTAGAGTAAGTAAATAAAATAAAAATACAAAGGTCAGGTATAACTAGAGTGAAATAAGAAATAAGTAAAAAAAAAAAAAGTAGAATGAAAACTAGAATAAAAATATAATTTTAATGAATACAATAAAACATTATAAATAGAATGAATAATAAATGTTCAGACTGGGTAGTAAAGCTAAGCCTCAGCTCCGCCACAATACAAACAGAGTAAGAGAATATTCTAAATAAATCCCCAATCCTGATACGCTGGAACCCACTCGCTCCTACTGAGGAGAACCCATACACACAGAACCATGCTCCACCTAACTGATCCTACCTCAGTGAGGCCACCTGTACACACAGAACTGCCAGTGCCTCTTTAAACTGAAATTATGATCACTTTTATTATATTTTTATTTATTTATATTCTCTGTCTGATATCACTTTCTGGTGTTGACCAGAGGAGGTTGGGTTCTTCTTCTGAGCCATGGTTCCTCCCAAGGTTTCTTCCTTCAGGCTTTGGCTCATTAGGGGCTCGGATTCTGTAAAATTACATTGTGACAGCGTCAGTTGTAAAAATCGATATGCAAATAAATTTCATTTGATCCACGCTGTTAAGTGTAATGGCGGTAGATAATGCATCAGATTATATATAATAGTGTCATGATTTTGGTCTGGTTGTGTTGGTCACGCCCTGGTCCACCTGTTCCTCCTTATGTTCTCCAGGTGGTCATTGTTTAGTATTAATATTTATACTCCTTTGTCTCAGTACCTCCTGGTCAGTAGTTGCTATTGTGTGGGTGTATGTCTGAGTGTGTAAAAGCTTACGTTCATGTTCTCATGGAGTCTTATTATTCAATTCAGTGGTTTGTTTTAACGTTACACCTGCACTTACTTCCACAACCTTCCACACCTCACAGATAGATGTTTCTCCTCACCTTGAATGCAGTAAGTATAAATGTAAAAGGTGCAGTGGTTAATGCTACTGTGCTCCTCATTGCAGAGTCATGCGTGTCTCTGGGAAAGTCTACACTACATTTGCCTGTATTATGTAACATGATTCAAATGCACAAGCTTCTTCCACATTTCAGAACAAACCAACAAACAGAATGTTACAAGTTAAAACTACATTCAGGAATAATTCTTCTAACTCTGTCTTATTCCTGACACAAAGGTCAAGGGTCACACACATGGCTTCGCTAGTTTAGACCAACACAACCCATCATCCAAGTTGTTCAAATAGCTAATGGGCCAATGGGAAAGCTGCTCTATGAATGAGGGACGGTCATAAAAAACTGGTCTAAAGTCAATGGCACTGTACAGTATTATACATACATAATAGTGCTGTTATACATACATAATAGTGCTGTTATATATACATAATAGTGCTGTTATACATAATAGTGCTGTTATATATACATAATAGTGCTGTTATACATACATAATAGTGCTGTTATACATACATAATAGTGCTGTTATATATACATAATAGTGCTGTTATACATACATAATAGAGCTGTTATACATACATAATAGTGCTGTTATACATACATAATAG
>JBBIGC010000137.1:4575728-4586235 GCA_037576955.1 Lepidarchus adonis
GTCTGTAGTATAGGCAGGTCTGTATTTAACGCAGGTCTGTAGTATAGGCAGGTCTGTATTTAACGCAGGTCTGTAGTATAGGCAGGTCTGTATTTAACGCAGGTCTGTAGTAAACGCTCGTCTGTAGTAAACACTGGTCTGTAATGACCCACCGCGCTTTCCGTTTACTAATCCTCTTTTTATATCACCTGGGCTCCGCCTCCTGCAGTGAGTCATACTGTAACAACCTTTTCATATCAAAACTGTTTTGGCATCAAATGCTAAGGAGGAAGGAAAAAATCTAAACAAAATTTCTTTGTACATTTAACCCTTTTGTCACCATGTCAATCAGGCTGATAGTGTGAGCGGTGGGAAGGAAACGGTCAGTTGATTTTGTTTTTAAACTCTGTGCATTAACATACACACAAGAACTTTCAGGCAAAGAAGCTGCACATCACCTTTCCATCTCAGAGGAGAATACTAGCCCGTCTCCAACAGCTGCTGTCTCTTTTTAACGCCGGCTGTCCCAATCATTTTTTGAATAAACGCTGGGGCTTCTATTGGAAGATATACAGTATTCATATTTTCTGCCTTTTTAATATATATTAATATATTAATAGTATTATCTGTACATTTCACAGTGGCTTGCACTGTCAAAAATACTGTTGTATTTGTATTGTACGGCATTCAGTTCAAGAAAAATGATTTTGAACTGAGTCTAAAACCTGATTCTGATTCTAAACAGCGTATGTGATGCTGTCTCACAGTTATGGATGAGCATAGCCATAGATGTTGATGAACATCAGATGACATGATCAAAGTTATGCTGTTAGAGTTAATAAGCAGAGTTAGGTTTGTATAATACAGATAATGTGGTTAAAGTCTCTACCACCGGCCACAAAGAGCCTCGTCAGTCACAGCACTTAACCTACTCAATGCTCAAATGGCATTTTTATCACGTTTTCCACTCCTTTGGTATTTTCGTATATACAACCCTGGTATTCTGAGAAAAGACAGAGTTAATAAGCCCCTCCCACATTACATTAGAAGTGCTAGAGTCAAACATTTGCAGGACTAGGGGCTTTTGTAAAAAGAAAGTTAATGAAGGCTCCTTAGGGAAACACTAAGAGGTTCATTAAAAGTTCTCAGATACAGATACAAGATTTGAACAATTTCACTCTCGTTAATATTGCGCCTACAGGTGACATATCTGAACAAAGGAAAAGGAGCCTTTTCAAAAAATGTATTCAACAAAGTGAATCCACTCTTGGCCTCGGGAGCTAGTTTCCCTCTTTAGCAGAAATATTTTGTCCACCAGTCTCTGACATTTTTCACCACTTATCCATGCAAAATTCCTTACAGATGTTTGAGAGATTTCTTGCATGTTCTGTCCTTTTTAAACCCTCCACATTTCAGTGGAGCGAAATGTGGCAAAGCAACTGTTTCTTCTTTTAGTCTTTGCAGAGTCTTGAATGTTCTTTGTAGATTCTGCACATCTCACGTCTCTGATCACAGAAACATCACACCAAAAATTTCAATATCTGCAGGTCCAAAAATGCTGAAAAAAAATCTTAATGTCTTACAATACATATAAGTATAGAAGAACATTTTGTCAGGAAAATCACTCGTTCTTCAAAATGTTCTTAAAAGAAAAAAGGGCTGGAACAAAACATCTTTGAAAAATTAATAAATTATGGCACATTTTTCACTCTCGTTAATATTGCGCCTACAGGTGACATATCTGAACAAAGGAAAAGGAGCCTTTTCAAAAAATGTATTCAACAAAGTGAATCCACTCTTGGCCTCGGGAGCTAGTTTCCCTCTTTAGCAGAAATATTTTTCTTCTTTTAGTCTTTGCAGAGTCTTGAATGTTCTTTGTAGATTCTGCACATCTCACGTCTCTGATCACAGAAACATCACACCAAAAATTTCAATATCTGCAGGTCCAAAAATGCTGAAAAAAAATCTTAATGTCTTACAATACATATAAGTATAGAAGAACATTTTGTCAGGAAAATCACTCGTTCTTCAAATCTGACATATTGGAGCAACCACAGATCAACCACACATTAAAACACACATATGAAGGGCTCTTACCTGTGAATCGCATCCCCCTTCCCCTTTATCTGCTTTATCTCGTAGAGCAGTGAAGAGCAGCGGTGTTGTGGTATTTTAAAATCTAATGTCAGTGCTTCCTTTGTTGTGGGGCTTTCGCCTGAGTCAGTGATGAAGTTCTATTCTATTTTTAGCAGCGTTGAGAGTTGTCTCTATAATTTTATTGCAGCTCTGGAAACTTTTTTTTCTCTTCATCTTCTTTATTTTTTAAGAAAAGCTCCTCGAAGCTCAAGCTGCCAACAGAATGCAGTTTGTTTGTTTTTTTTTAAATCCAGTCTCTTTGAATGAAAAAAATGTGGCGTTTTCCTTTTTTAGCCTGACAGGCACTCCCTGCTGTGCATATAAATATGCATATATATATATATATATATAAAGCAAGACATGAAGTAGAGATTCATGCTTTCTAAACGAAAAAAGTATTAATATATAAATTTTATCATTTATAATTAAGAAATGATAGATCCCACCCCAAAGAGTAAAAAAAATCACAAATAAACATCTGGACACTAAATTGTCTTTCTACACTGTGAATGATTGTGTATCTTATTCTGAGGGCTGTAAAACTCTCACACACACTTACACACCCACGTACAGACACTTGCCTATGAGTGGAATGGAGTCGGAGGTGGCAGGCATGATTTCCGCCACCAGCAGCATGAAGACGGTCAGTGAGAGCAGGACGGTAATACCTGTAGAGACAAATGGAAAGACAGTAAATGTGTTTGGCAGAACCCACTGAAGCGAAAACGAACCCTTATGTGGATGGACTACCGTCGGTTAGTGACCAGCCCAACGAATGATGCTGTCACTTTAAAACCAAACATCCTGTCTGAATGGATTCCTACAGGCCGAATTTGATTGGACCTGATTGGCCGGTGCCCGGCGGCTTGATGGAGCGATACATAAGGGGAATTACATTGAACCATTTGTCTTTTCCAATCACACTTTACTCCTGTTCATGTCCTCCTCTCCCTCCCTTTCGCTCTGCTCTCCATCTATTCCACTCCTCTATCCTCCCACTGCTCTTGTCCATCCATCCATCTCCATTCCTCACTAAATCCTCCTAAATCTTCTTGTGACTTTTTTTTAAACTCAAATTTCAAGAAGTGTTCTGTTGGCATAACAGATGCCCAATAAAATACCTGTCACATGCACCATTGCTCACTGAGATCGATCAGCGAGATGGATGTGCCTTTAAGAAACTGCTATTAATAAATGAACCTTGGAAAATAGGAGGCATATCAGTAACAGTCCTGTTTCAGACACTAAATAAAGCATTAAAATGCTGCTCTAAGCTGAACAAGAAATGCTGTAAATATTCCGCATGTTTGCACGTTTGGAAAGCTAGAGCTTCTGCTGGTGTTTGTATTATAAAGTCAATTTCTACACATTTACACACAGGTTGTAAAATTTTACTGTTGGTGAATGAGTAAACTGCTCAAACACGTAATAGTTTAGCATCGTTGTTATTATCATATTACGCATATAAATATATTTTGCATATATAATAAGCTTGGAGTAGTTGGTAACATATTTCAGTGTAATGTATTTGCAATGTATGTGTATTTAACATTTATAGTAAAAAAAAATTGGTTCAGACTCTTCCAAATATATCGATTTCTGTAAAACACTTTCCAGGTTTTCGTTCAGAAAGTGCTTTATCTATGTCGGGCCTGATGTTGTTCCTGGAAAGTAGTATCTTTTTGCTTCCTCTCCCCCACTCTTACCCATTGATTTGATTTAATTATGTCGATAGATTCATTATCCATAAGGGTCTAAAGCAGAGTGCCCACACTTTTTTGGCTTGCGAGCTACATTTAAAATGACCAAGTCAAAAACGAGCTACTAACAATAAAAATGCAAATGAAATTTCTATATAATTTATATGATTTTGTCAGTCTGATTTTGGTTTCTTACTTGGTCCAGGTCTCCCACTCATTTTTACACTCTTTCTTTAGAAGTAAATACAGTGTTAGCCGCTAACTAGATGGCGTGTTGGTTGTAGTTTAGCATTAGCGTGCGCGGTGACCGAGCATGCACAGTGACGCTTGTTACAAAGATGACACCAGATTGGCTCTGCTATATGTCAATCAACTGCCAAACGCCACAGTATGGATGAATGATTGGCTCCATCTCTTCTGCAGTGTTTTCTGTAGCTCGTGGTTCACTTGTGCGGTAGTTTATTTTGATTGACTAGCAATGCCTTCGTGATCGACCGGTAGCTCGCGATCGACGTATTGGAAGCAGAATATTCTGGAATCAAGTTCCCAGTTTTCCTGCCAATCCCCAACATCTCATTCTTTTTTCTGCACAACCTTTTATAATTCACTTCTTGCTTTCCTCCCTGCAGTCACCTTATGTCCCAAATGCCTTTTATCTTCATTTCTGCTTGTCTTTGTTTCTCCATACACTGAATGCACTGTTTGAAGAAGGCCCGATGACTTTTTTTCCTCTTTCTTATCATTCCCTCTCTCTTTAATAGCAACTCTTAAAAGGATGGACACGCTTGCATTAGCTGAATGTCCATTTAAGCTAACGAGAAGCCATAGAATATGTCAAAATAAGTGAGTTATTCATTTCAGATATTTATTTTGTATGAGGAGGAAAAGTTCTTGCTTTAGGAGCCTTCACCTTGAAAACAGCTTTGACTTTTACATTCATACAAAATAAAAAAAAAAAACACTAATAACACATTTGTGCATATTTGCGCAGTTTCATATTACACAGAATGGAATGATAAAAATCTCTATGAGAGAAAACACTTTTCTGAATTAATTGGTCACAAACCTTTAAATAGTCCAACAGGAAAATGTGACATTTTGAAAAAACGAATGTTCTACATACAACTGAATTACATAAAGATGATAAATATTCGATCATTCAGTTCATTTATAAGTTGCAGGGAATAGGGGCGTGGCCTAGCATTTATAAAGAGGTGAACAAGGGTAAATGTCTACACCTGTGTGGGTTTTTCTCAGTAGGGGTCTATGGTTTCACAGAGAGGATCGCTCACATAGAGGCTGAGCCAATAAAACAAGAATAAACGAAACCTGAAAGACTGAAAAGCCCTCGCCTAAAATAGATTTCTGAGCTGAAAAACTAAAGTTTGAGTGTATTAAATATTAAAGATCTCTGTGTTTGCCTCTCCTCATTGAAGGATTTTAACTATTTTCACTATTTTATTTCAAACTTCATAAGCTGTATTCAAAGATGCTTCCAGTTAAGGTAAATAATGCAAAGATATGTTTAAATTTTCTTGTATATTTGATGGATTAGAAAACCACACCCGATGCTAGTTGTAGCCGTGCAGGAACAGCTGGAACAGGCTTGAAAGGAGCTGGATGGTGCCACCATATCTACTCATGCAGTAGATCCGTCCTCAGAACGGTTCTGTCACATTCAGCCCAGTGTTGCTTCTGGGGAACGAGGAAGCTACAGCCTCCATTACCATATCAGATTTTCATTTTCAAATTTCATGTGTAATTGTCTAACGAAGGTTCAAGTTTTGTAAAGGTTGGCTGAACAAATATATGATTTATGACAGTTGCGCTCATAAGTTTCTCATAAGAAAGATTTCTCAACCATTTTTCATTCATGGTTAGTGTTTGGTTGAAACCATTTTTTATCAATCAACTATGATTTTAAATCATAATCACAAATGACCCTGATCAAAAGTTTACACACCCCATTTAAGTTGCCCCCTTTAACATCAATGGCAGCTTGAAGTTTTTTGTGGTAGTTGTGGATGAGGATGATATTTTATCTTCTCAGATGGTAAAGATGCACATTCATTGAATGACTCCATGGTACTGAGGTCAGGAGACTGAGATGACCACTCCAGAACCTTCACTTTATTTTACTGTAGCCAATGACGGGTCGACAAGACCTTGTGTTTTGGATCATTGTCGTGTTGGAATGTCCAAGTGCGTCCCATGTGCAGCTTCTGACGAGTGCAGATTTTCCTCCAGTATTTTGTGATAACTTACTGCATTCATCTTGCCCTCAATTCTGACCAAATTTCCTGTGCCTTTGTAGCTCACACATCCCCAAAACATCAGTGATCCACCACCGTGTTTCACAGTAGGAAAGGTGTAGCTTTCATCATAGGCCTTGTTGACTCCTCTCCAAATGTAACGTTTATGGTTGTGGCCAAAAAGTTACATTTTCTTCTCATCATCATTTGTGTAATGACTTTCTTCTGGCAACTCGACCATGCAGCTCATCTTTCTTCAAGTGCTTCCTTATTGTGCAGCTTGAAACAGTCACACCACATTTTTTCACCTGAAGTTATTTGTGGGCTTTTCTTTGTATTCAGAACAATTTTTCTGGCAGTTATGACTGAAACTTTAGGTGGTCTACCTTAACGTGTTTGGTTTCAACACTTCTAAATTAGAGTTTGAACACTGCCGATTGGCTCTCAATTCCTTTGATATTTTCTTATATCCTGTCCTCTTCCACTCCTCCATGACGACATCACAGAGCTGGCGGAGGTTAGAGACCTTGTGCTCCTCCACCTTCTGTCTGAGGATGCCTCACACATGACCAGTCCAGCATTTTAACTTCAGTTTAGCAAGGCATTGGTCATCTTGGAGATGTGTTTGGGGTTGTTATCATGTTGGAATACTGCCCTGTGGCCCTGTTACCAAAAGGAGGGGATCATGCTCTGCTTCAGTGTCACAGTACATGTTGGTGTTCATGGTTCCGTCAATGAACTGTAGCTCCACGGTTCCAGCAGCACTCATGCAGCCCTAAACCATGACACTCCCACCACCATGCTTTACTGTAGGTGTAACCAGTAGGTGTCACTGTAGGCTTGCCCTGCTCCCTTCACAGCCACCGTAGCTCGGATCAAAGTGGTCACGCCCCCAAGTAGCATTTTGGTGGCTAATTCTCCATTTCCTTTGTGTACAAGAGACCTATAAAAGGCCTCTCAAAGGTAGGACAGGTAGGAGTCTTGGCGTGCTGCATTTTGCTGGGGTCCTCGTTGTGACCAGGGAGGAAGGTAATTACAGCTGGTTTCTTTGCCTTTAAACACATGTACGGAAGAACAGGGCTTAATGCTATGCTGTACTGTGTGATCACAGGCTTCTGTGACAGTTTGTACTGCTTTCTGGTCGAGTGCTGCAGAGTATCTAAGATTCAGGTGCAGGGAAACGGAAGCACTCACACTACCGTCAGAATCTGGCAGCGTGCCCGCAATACACGAAGCTTGGTCCTACTGGAGATGAAGCTCAGGATGCCAGTTGCCACGGTTTAGGCCAGAGGGAGATCTAGATGTACTGAGCTAAACTGTTGGTGCTATTTTGCTGGCATTAGTTAGCTGCATTTAATATCCCTGGTATTTATTTCTTGTTATATTTAGGTCTCTGACTACTGTGGTCCTTAACATCAACCAGGTGATCTGTATTACAATAGCATGTATAAGCATAACTGTATTCATGGTTGAATGCATTTATTTTTGTGTCTTAAATATCTGCTAACTGTTCTCCATAACATCAAAGCTGAAGATGTGAGTTACATTACGGGCCTGTCTAACAGCATGGATGGTGTTATGTCCACTGTGTCCACTATGTATGTCTAACAGCTGTTTCTTTTGTTAGACAGAATTGCCACTGCTGCTTTGCTGATGTACATTTTGTGTTTTAGTGCTTAATCAACATCGAATTATCCTTGGGGAGGTTGCAGGTTGCCACCATTCAATTAGCAGTGGCATATAACTGATTTCATAATTGTCTTTTTAGAGTATTTTGCAGCCAAGTAATCTGTGCTTATCTGGTTCATTTTATAGCTGTGTATTATACTTCCACGTGCCAACGGGGCAGGTCACGTGGTCTGGGTCCTCCTGCACTGCACATGAACTTTGTAGAGGTAATGAGCACCTCACCATTTGCTATGAACACTTTTGTAGTGCAATGTATGGATGTGTGTGTGCTATGCTTGTTATTGTGTGTGTGCTGTGCTTGTGATTGTGTGTGAAGGAAACCACCAGAACTGGGAGCACGTTGAGGGTTGGTCTCACTCTTCCGGACAGGTAACTATTTACTTTTAATTAGTATTTTACAGTTTATTGCACTGTGGAATGGTGGTGACGTTTTGTACACTCCCCTGAGTGACATTTGAGGGTCTCTGGATGGTGATGAAGTGAGTCATGTTTGTTCTACATTTATAATTGGTTTTACTCCTTTCTTGAATTGTTAATAAAATTGTACTTTGTTTTACTGGCATATCACGTCTCCATCTTGAATACTTACTTTAGCGGGGAAGCTCTTGTGTTAAATCAGGGGTGGGAGCTCACCAAATATAAGAGAATATCTTGTGGTGTAAGGCCACAGGTGGCGTAGTCTGACACATTTAACTAAGAACCTTAAATATACACTCTCCAGGGTCACAAAGGCAAGACCCACTCATATTTGTACTCCTCACCCGGTTGCCCTCACACATGCTTGACACCATGTGAACCAAATAAGTTTATCTTGATCCCATCAGACCACAGGACATGGTTCCAGAAATCCATGACCTTAGTCTGCTCGTCTTCAGCGAACTGTTTGCGGGCTTTAAAAGAGGCTTCCTTCTGGGATGAGCATGTGCACTCAACGTCTTTTGAAATGACTTCTTTCGACTATGTCAAGGCCTGTTCTGAGTGGAATCTGAATGGAACCGTTGTGTGATCTGTGCTGCAGCTCAGTTTCAGGGTCTTATAGCCTCTGTCATCTTTACACAGAGCAAAAATGATTTTATTCACATCCTCAAAGAAGCCTTTGTCACGTGGTGTCATGTTGAACTTCCAGTGACCAGTATGACAGATTTTAAAATGTCTACTCCCCATTCACACCTGAGACCTTGTAAGACTAACGAGTCACATGACACCGGGGAGGGAAAACGGGGGTGTACTCACTTTTGTTGCCAGCGGTTTAGACATTAATGACTGTGCGTCGAGTTATTTTAAAGGAACAGCAAATTTACACTGTTACACAAACACTGACTGGATTGTATCAAAATGTCATATCCTCAGTGTTGGTCTATGAAAAGATAAAACAAAATATTTACTTAAATGAGAGATATTGTTGATATTGTTTTTGTTTGTATTTTGGAGTTTTATTTTTATTTTCAAGCAATATTTAAGTACTTTTTTACTACAACTTACTACCACTTTGGATCAGCCAAATAGAATTGAGCCAGGCCTCAAACGTCCCAATTAAATTTGTGACAGGCTCAATTCTATAGACCAGACTGTCACCACTCAACTCACCCCCTCAATCTGCATTAAGGCAAAAACTACAGATTAGCGTGAGCAGGGTGTAGACTGGAAGGTTCTTTTGTCAGTTTATTTGTATATTATAATCTCTTCACATTTTGTCAGATGCCAAAAATCATGTGTTCAGATGACCATGCTAATCTTCATTACTGTCTATGCAGCAATGCAAACATCACTGCAGAGCACGCGAGTTGAAAACCTGTCAACATTTTTGCTGACCAGCTGACCGATCAATATTGAAGATGGCTTCTCTCAAGTCGGTCAGTTATTTAAGAGCAGATGGATTTCTGTGGATATCATGAGGAGCAACTTAAGGAAGATTAAAGACAGCTGTCCTGGACGATGTCCCTGCCTGCATCCTCAGAGTGTATGCAAATCAATTAACCATAAACATGCTATTTCAAAAAAACTGATACGTTATTTTCAAACTAAAAAGTGTAAATCTAAAAGTAGAATTTTTTGCAAGGCCACCCACTATTTGTTGTAAAAATTTATATACTCAGCTATTTACAGCAAAAAGGTTTACTTTGAAGAATGCTAAATATTGTTTTATACTATAATTATATGACTATTAATATTATTTAATACAAGTTTAATAGTTTTTAAAGAAACTGTACAAATTTGTGATGAATTTCTTTGTGCTGGCAAAGAAAAGGTGATTTTTGTTGGATTTCCTTCTCTCTAAATTGAGTTGTGCAGGACGAAATGTGGCACATAACATTAGATCTGTAACCTGAGGATTCATTTTCAGATAAACACACTCATGGTGCACAAACTGGACAACGTTCGCAAGAAGAACAACTGTACACTGAAATATAGAAAAGGGGTTTGCAAATGTTTAAGCTGTAGGCAAACAAAATCTGACATTTCTAATGTAATGCTACAGCAGATCTACAGTCTTGTGCAAATGTTTGAGCACTTCTTGATAATTAACAGATGTTGGTGATTTTGTAATTGAAAAGATGTTACACAATATTTTCAGCAAACATTGATGCATAGTTACTTTTTTGCCATAAACTGAGAATTTTTTTTTATAAAACTATTATTATGGCAATGTGCAAAAGTTTGTGCACCCTACATAATCAGTACTTAGTAACTCCTCCTCTGCAGATTTCACAGCTTCAAACGCTGTTTAGAGCTAAAAGTCTTTCAGTTCTT
>JBBIGC010000137.1:4645592-4656510 GCA_037576955.1 Lepidarchus adonis
CTGTTGCCATGCATCAGATCTAATGAGCTGATTAAGATCTGAAACCTTGTAAAAAGAATCTGAGACTTTGGAACTCTAACTTTTGCCCAAACTTTTGCACAGTGCCATAATGTTTTTATTTTTCTTCAATTTATGGCATAAGAAGTAACTATGCATCAATGTTTGCTGAAAATAGTGTATTCTTGCCCATGTGGTCATAATTATTTCCTCCACTACATTTTTAAAAAATATATATTTTAATCAAATTTTGACACTGGGCTGTTATACAGTGGGTTTAGAAATGAATCACTCCCTTTGAAATATTACCTTTTTTCTTTAGAATTTTAAATGAAAACACAAAAACCATTTTTTCCAGCTTTACTTGCAATCTAGAACATCCAAGTGAAAGATACCACAACTGCAGTTCAGAAGAATAAAAATAAATTTATTTAAAATGAAATACTGAGATTAATAAAGGATTACCCCTCCTTCAATATTTGTAAACTCAAATCAGGTGTCATTTCCATTGCAGACCATGGTTACTGACTCAGTGATCAGTTGTAATCAGGGTTTTCCTTGGAGCATTCCTTTGCTTGATAGTGCAACTGACAGCAAACAACCGACTATGGGTGGCAACCACTTTCCAAAGATCTCAGGGACAAAATTGTGGAGTGATACAAGGCAGAAAATGAATTTTTAAAAAATCTTTATCAATCTCAAAGAGCACAATAAAGTCCAAAATTAGGAAATGGCAAGTGTTTGGTCGTAATAGGACCCTCCCTGGATCTGCCGTCCATCCAAACTGGATAAAAGAGCAAGAAGGAAACTGGTGAGAGGCTACCTAGAGACCAATGGCCACTTTGAAGGAGTTACAGGATTTTATAAGAGTGGTCATTGTGTGCATGTGAAAAATTGTGGCTTGTTCAGAAAGGTTGCAACGGAAAAGCCACTTCTCAAGAAAGGCCACGAGCTTCGCCAAATTAGACCTTGAACCAGTTCAGCAAAGAAGAGTGGGTAAATATTGCTCAATTTAGATGTGCAAAGTTAATAGAGCAGTATCCTGATCGACTCGAGGCTTTAAAGCAAAAGATGATTCAACAAAATATCACCAGAGGGTTATCCTTTATTAATCTCAGTATGTCTTGTTTATTTTTTAATCATTTTTCCGAAATATCCTGGGACATCTTTCAGTTAGATGATAGAGGTAGCATTTAATTGAAATAAAGCAGATAAAAAATTATGCATATTTTGGCAGTTTGTTCAAGTAAAAAAGGTCTGAGAGCACAGCTGTTAAACAGGGAGTTCCACAGGGTTCAGTTCTGGGGCTGCTTTTGTTCCTTATTTCTCTTATTCCTCTAGACAAGGGGTGTTCAGCTCCAGTTCTGAAAGGTCAACATCCAGCATTTTGGTGATTACCAGGTTTAGGGAGTGTGTTTATCCTCAAAAACTCCTCCATAGCCTAAAACATCTTCTAAATTCCACATTTTCTAAGTGGATACACCACTTTCTCTAACCTCCACTGGCTCCATGTACACTACAGACTATAATTCAAAAACATCATCTCTAATCATGTCGCCATGATCTTGGTCTTCCCAGCCACACTGGTCTTGTTAGACCTACACAACCTATCGCTCACTACAGGTTTACTTTTCATCCCAAACATCAAACTTTTCACAATGGACGTTAGAGTTACACACAAATTCCTCACAAATGGATTCAATAGCACAACTCAAATCTGCTCTTAAAACACAAAACTCTTCAAGCTCACTGATCTTTTATCCTAAATGAGCTTGTAGGCCTTAATCGGTCATTATTTTCATTGAAATTTCATTAATTAATATTACTATTTTGCTTTTCACGGCTCTTTAGGAATTTATTGTAGAATTTTTTTGCATATTAAAATGTATTATTACAGAAATTGAACGTGTGATGTGAAATTAGCACTGTCCTCCATGTGTGAAATGTAGAAGCCTAGTTGAGTGGACATACAATCACATGCTTTCTTTAAAAGGAAACACCATCACTATGGCAAATACTCCAGTATGAGCATCGTTTCTGACTTCAGCTAGAAGAACAGATGAAGCTTGTTGTTTTCGCTTTAAATGTTAAGCAATGAACAGTTATGGTTATTTCTGTAAACTGTGTAGCTAATGTGTAGAAAGAACACTGGGCCCTGAAATCGATCAAAGAAACAGAACGAGAACTTTTCAGTCTTTCTTTGTAGGCAACAAATTTAGTTTAATAAAATGATTTCCTGCTGTTTTCCATATTGTAACTTCAATGCAAATATTTATAGTGGTTATACTCCACTATAGCTAAATGGGCTGAATGTTTAGCCGTTTGCGCTTGTGCTATGAAAGTATATCGTTCTTATTTACATTATTAGTGGTAGTAGCAAGATTCACACATTCACACAGTCCTGAATCATGTAGCCATGTTCGTTATTTTGTTTTTTACAATTAGCTTTGCGCAAGGTAAGTGCCAGGCAGTATTTATGGCAGATATTATAATGTATTTACTTTCATAGGTTGATCCTTGATACATTGAGATCTGCACCAATAACTTAACTGATGTTAAGGTTGATGAGGTCTCCAAAAACATTAGTATGGACTTTTGAAACGTTAAATGTATGCAAATTGCACGACATATGCCTTTAAAATTTCATAGTGATATTAAGGCTGTATATAATGTATATACAACATGTTTAATGCAGAATTCATATTCTCTTTTTTTTATAGCTAGTTTATAAACTGACTCAAACATCAGAGAAACCACTATTATCTTTACATTAACTGTTCAGGAGTAACATTTTATTTCTTTATTTACTTGATATGAATGAGCTCCTCAAACCTTAACAAACTTTATCTCTACTGAAAAACACAAAATTATCTTTAACATTTCCAGTTTGCTGGAGCCTGGCCTCCCCCTTTAAACCTGATCTTTAGTGTATGGTTTCACTGTGTTAAATCATCATTTAACCAAAAATAGGCACAAACGGGAAGAGATATGGAACGAAACGATGTGATAAAACCATGTAGTCAATTACAATAATCTCGACCTAGAACAAAGTTTTTAGCCTTATATTCTATTAGAAATATAAACTGATTAAATGATCACTTAATGAAAAGTTCTTACTCCAATTAGTTAGGGATTTCAGTTGATCTGTCGGCCTTCAAACTGATGTGAACTTGTGCTTTGTTGGAAAGTCTGCGGCCAATCCAGGCCTTTGTGGAGTGGACGTTGCTTTATGTAGAAACAGACACTGCAAAGTTGAAACTGAAAATAACGCATCTCAATCTAAAATCTAAAACGCAGCCTCTGCTGATACGGTGATGGAAAGACTCAGAGACGCCATGGTTGAGAAACACTCTCCCATGGAGATTTTTTTCCCCAAAACACTTTATTTAATTCTGTACAGTGAAGAATTTCCAGGGACTAGAAAAGAATGCTATGTAGATTCTGGACCCATCACAGTAACTTCGTTTCTTCAGCCTCTTCAGTCATTATAGACGAAAAAAACAAACAAAAAAGACAACCCCCAAAAGTCTTTCCTGCCCACCCCTACACACAGGGTGAGACATTTTCTTGTACGTCCGCTGCAGTGGCGCGTTCTTCGACTCTCCGTGAAAGACGAACACCACGTTTGGTCTGTAAGGGCTACACTCATGATCACCAAACATCTCGAAACAACCGAAATGCATCACCTGGCCTCAGACTTCTAACCTATTATGCTTTAAACATCTAAGCAAACTGTAATGGGCAACTGAATGCAGAAGTACACTGTTTCAGTCTATGCACAATACGTTGTACATGAAGACTGAAATGAAAATATTGTACTAAGTACTCAACCGCGATGTGCAGAAACAGATCAAATATTTTTTTGAAGCTACGCAACTATTATACTTCATGTCAGTGGCAAGATTTAGACAGACACACAGACTTTGTGATTGGAGAATAGGAGTACTCTGAAATTTGAACTGGAAATAAAAATTAATACCAAAAATACAATCAAATAAAAGGATCAGCACCTCAATCTTTCTTCCTCTGGCAATTTCAATGGTCGTCTGCTTGCTGGATCCATCGTGCCATGTGGTTCACTCCTTTCCTGCAGTGACCTTAACTTCTTGCCGAATGCGTCACAGTCCATATAGCAATTAAAAGGACTTTCAACGCTCACCCCCACCTCAGTTCAGAGCACAGATCTTCAAGAGCAAGGTTTTATTACCCTGTACCTGTCCATGTAAAATCAGTGCCTTTATGTTGAGGCCTAGTGAAGGAACACTGCAAGCTTCACATGGCTGCTAGTCCAGGATTATAGCATTTGGACATGCGTGCTGTAACAGTAGTTCAGTAGCGTGGTGGCAAGAATGGTCTTTTAGGCGGGAAAAACGCACCTCCAGCTCTGGGAGGTCCTGCAAAAGGGGGGCCATGACGCTTGCCTCTCAGAAACGGTGGCTCGCTGGCATATGGCATATGTTGGGGTGGAGGAGGACGACGGAGAGGTCTTTGTGGTGGGAAGTGGACAGGTCGTGGGGCACGATAGGCATGCGGGGGAAGTGGTGGTCTATGTTCTGGGTGGTGTGGTGGTAAAACTCGGTCATTAGCCTGATACCGGTGTGACTGAGGTGAGGAAGGCCGCTCAGTATCATACGTAGGCGGAGGTGAGCTACTAGGGGGGAGATTATAGAATGGCTCTGAATAGGGCTCCTCAGATGGAGGCTGTTGAGAAACGGGAGGCTTGTGGTAGCCCCTTACAGCAAGAGAAAGACTCGGCTGGGGGTGGGGCATAATGGGGTGACGCTGTGGGTGTAAAGGGAGTCTGGGACGATGGTTATAGTCCACAGGTCCGTTTTGAGGGCCAGGAGGGACAAAACATGGGGCAGCAGCTCGAAGCCTGGGCCCCAACACATTCAAACGGAAAGACTCTTTGGCTTGGATCTGCTGGGGAACATCATCATAATCATTATAACCAACAGGATTTTCTGCAGCATATTCAGGAACATCTCTACTAGTGTGAACGTCATCGACAGGACCCAGGAGTTTCCCAGGATCTTTTGCTTCGGCCCCTGCTGGAGGCAAAAAGTTTTGAGGAGGTGGAGGAAGCTGAGGGATTGGTGGGATGGGTGGTAGTTGTCTGTTAAAGAAATCCAAAGAAGGATTGAGATCTTGTTTAGGTTCTTCAGATCGGTAGGGTTCTCTTCCATATGCTTCAGGACCAGCTGTGTGCGGTTTGTGAACACCGCCATATGTGTCACCATACCACCGCTTACCGGCCAAGCCAGCATGGTCTCCGGCATTCCCAGTAATGGAGTAGGGCTTTGCACCTTGAGTCATCGAGTCAATTCTCTCCACAGATTCAACATTTTCAGTGGACAGTTGACTGTTGATGGTCGATGGCAACAGAGGTTCTGCATGTGTTGTACATCCAGCATCTACTTTTGCAAGAGAAGGAACAGAACCTTCAAAGTCTTGTTTTGATGCAGTGTTCCTCTGGTAGATTTGTCCGCCATTTTGTGTCCCAGGACAAAACTGTGAACCCCGCATGTTTGGCCCTTTCCATGAATCATTATAAGAAGCCACGGACAACGCACCTTGCTCTCCAGGAGGCGCAGAACTTGCTGCTAAAGATGCAGTTGTTGCAGTTTGAAGGTGTCCACCCTCATACAAGAAGGGTGCTACAGAATCATCTGTGACTTCATCCTGTGTCGGAGTAGCACCAGACTCATCCCTCACAGGAGTTCCTCCCAAGTTCTCCATGCTTGTTGAGGGACTATCAACAGTCTTAGGCCAGGGAAGGACAGAAGGAAAGCCCAAATTCAGCCCTCTCAGTCCAGGATTCACCTGGAGGAAATTATCAATCTTAGAATCCAAGCTAGAGGTGCCTGGTTCTGTCTTCGCTTTCTCCACTTCCTTCTGCAGATCTCTGTTCTGAGCACTGTTGGGAGACTGAGACGCCTGGAGAGGCACAGCTCTTTGAGGGATGATGCCTCTTGCCATTGGAGGAGCAGAGGACACCGAAGTGGCCTTGGGAGACCCATGGGCATCGGCTGTGATAGTGGGGTCTGGGGGTGGGACCATATCTGAGCCTGAAGGAGTTGAGGCCATTCCGGTCTGATTGTTCAGTATGGACGACAGTCCTGAAGGGGAGAAGGGCATAAGGAAAAAGAAAGAAAAAAAGGGTACAAGAAGTGTTGGGAATCAGCATAGTTGTAAAGAAACTGTTATTACAAGGATACAAACCTACCTACCTTGTTGCCATGTCACGCCACCTTTTCAAAAACGTCACCGTTAAACAATAATAAGCAAAATAATAGGTCTACACTTTTTTCCAGATTGTAGAAAAAAAATGCTTCAACTGCTCTATTAAGTGTCCTTTACAGTAGATAAGCATTTATCTCCACAGACGCATACATAAAGTTATAATGGCACCTAGATGTCTTTCAAAATTTATTTTACCCATTTTTCTGTGACTGATCAATTATTTAGGGGAAAAACTGTTTGCTTAAATTGATATAATCAAAAACACTTTCCAGATCAAATTCCAGAAGCTGCACCTAGATGACCTAGACGACTAGTATGAATTAAGTGCTAATAATAAATAAATAAAATAAATAAAAATATGAAATTTAAATGAGCAAACAGTCAGTCAATCTGATCAGCGTACAAGGTCAAAAAAGTATTGATCGAGGCATAAAATGTCTGGATTATGGATTAAATGATCAGAATTTGGTCGTTGGCAAATACACTCAAGCTAGTTCTTTCCAATCAAGCAACGGCGTCACACTGAAGTTGAGAACCAAAATGCTGTAGCACATTCTTCAGGTTCAACACGTTTTTGAGTGACGAATTATGCAACTCAGTTCACTTATTAACCAAATTTGTATGCATGAGCTAACGGACGACTTTAATTGGCTGTGATTGAGTGATGGGGAACAGAGAGGAAACTCCAGATGACAGAGCAAACCCTTAACACAGTCGTTATGCGTTTGAATGTAAGAAAATCACCAAACTATTACCAGTCAAACCCTCTCCGCCTTAAAATCTCCCCATAGACCTTAGAATTCAAAATTCTGGGAACAACACTGTGACTAACTTCATGAGGTGACGAAGATTATTTAGGTAGTGTTCACACTAAGAGCTTAAACCTGGGACCAATATGATATTAAATATAGTATTGGTGTCGTTCTGTAGCTCACAGTAAAATCAAAAGCTACAATGTATTCAGAATACTATATTCAATAGAACTCAATAATGTGATGAAATATTACTAATCCATTAATAAAGCTGGGTGAACAGCTCCTCTTGGTTGTTATATCTTTTTGAAACAGGAATTTGATCGTATAAAAATGGGCTCCTCAAGTGAACACTGAGCTTTAAAAAATAACTACAGTAATACATTTCTATAGTAACTACATTTATCAAAATTAAATATTCAATTTCCATGATATAAACGTTATCTTCAGACAAAATATTTCCGGTGTACCAGCTACCAGTGTATAATTTATTTTCTGCTTGCAAAATTACTAAGCTAACAGCAATTAACAGCATAAATCGATATGAGAAAATCCATGAAAATATTCATTCAACTAATGTGTATATTATGGTGTAAAGAATGTGTATTGCTCTGTTCAGAACAGGTAATACTTTTCATACCTGTCTCAACAGTTTCATTTGTGCATGAAACCTCTCTCTCTATTGGTCATACTTCACTATTACAATTCACTTATTTTAACAATTTCTTTCCCCAACTAAACTCTTTGACGTTTTCCCTTCTCACCCTGAAGGCCAATTCCTTGTGCCTGGGTTTTAGACAAGACGTTGAGCAGAGTGCTGGGGTTGATGTCCACCCTGGACAATATGCTGGCCAGTGGGCTGGTTGCAAAAGCTGCAGCTGGGGCGGAGGTGGTGGGGGTTTTTACAGATGAACTGGTTATGGAAGGGACACTTGAAGTACTAGTTGATGAGCGAGATGCTGGACTAGCAACTACAGCTGGGAGAAAAAGAAATGAAACAGAAACGCTTGAAGGAAAGTTCCATGTTCATATATTTCAGTTCATAGATAGAGGTTTACAGTCTTACCAGAGTTCTTCATAACATTTGTGAGCGTGCTGAGGATGGAGCTGATTTTGCCTAGATCCACACCAGCAAGATTTATGGGAAGTGCTGCGTTTGAGGAGCCCACTGTTGCAGCTGGGGTTGTGGTGTGTTTCACTAGTGCATCCTCACTGGACTGAGAGGCTTCAGTGGCAGCAAGTGCAGGAGTTTCAGCTGATTTGCTGCCGGGGCCAGGTGGCAGCTCACGCTCTTCCACTGTGGAGTAGAGCAGCAAGGTTAACGGTGAAGTCATTTAACAGTCTTCCCATATCACACTTCTCACACACAGTGAAGGATTTTATTATTAAGGGAGAAAAAAAATCTATTCCTGTGTGACAAAGTGATTGCCCTCTCGTTAAAACATTTCAATATCTCTAGCCACACCCACACCTGATTACTGCCACACCTGTTCTCAGTCAATCACATAAATAAGACCTGACAAAGTGAAGTCGACCAAAAGATCCTCAAAAGCTCGACATCATGGCGAGATCCAAAGAAATTCAGGAACAAACGAGAAAGAAAGTAATTAAAGTTTAAAAATAAAGCCATTTCTAAAGCAAATGGTGAAAACATGGAACAGTTGTGAACCTTCACAGGAACAAATTACCCTAAGAGCACAGTGACGACTCACCCAAGAGTCACAAAAACATCCAAAGAACTTCAGGCCTCACTTGCCTCAGTGAAGGTCAGTGTTCATGACTCCAACATGAGAAAGACACTGGGCAACAATGACCAGCATGGCAGAGTGACCAGACTAAAACCACTGCTGAGCAAAAACAACATTAAGGTTTGTCTAAATTTAGCTAGAAAACATCTTGATGTCCACAAGAGTTTTGGGAAAATACTCTGTGGACTGATGAGGCAAAAGTTTCAGACAAACTTTTTGGAAGGTGTGTGTCCCATTACATCTGGTGTAGAAGTAACACCACATTTCAGAAAAAGATCATCATACCAGCAGTAAAACATGGTGGTGGTAGTGTGAGGGTCTGGGGCTGTTTTGCTGCTTCAGGACCTGGAAGACTTGCTGTGATAAATGGAACCATGAATTCTGCCGTCTATCAAAAACTCCTGAAGGAGAATGACCATCATCTGTTCCTGACCTCAAGCTGAAACTAACTTGGGTTCTGCAGCAGAACAATGATCCAAAACACACCAACAAGTCCACCTCTGATTGGCTGAAGAAAAACAAATTGAAGACTTTGGAGTGGCCTAGTCAAAGTCCTGACCTTCACTGCAGTAGTTGTTGCAACCAGTTATTAGGTTTAGGGGGCAAACAGTTTGTCACACAGGGCCATGTAGGTTTGGATGTTTTTTCTCCCTTAAAAATAAAATCCTTCACTTAAAAAAAACACATTTCGCGTTTGTGTTCTTTGAATAATATATACATTTGTTGATGATCTAAAACATTCAAGTGTGAAACACATGGAAAAAAATTAATCAGGAAGGGGACGAAAACTTTCACACCACTTTATATTTAGAATATTGCTAATATTTTATTTTTAACTATACTTGCCTATGATGGCCGTCTCTTCAGCCTCTTCCACATCCGACAGCTCCATGTCCTCAACATCTCGGTTGTCTTTCTCCCCAGGGGAGGACAGAGGACTAGGAGCATCACCCAGCGCAATCAGGTCCTCCTCCATGGCCTGGCCGTCCAGCTCTGGGTCTGGGGTACCAATCTGTGGCAGGGTGTGGAAGGGTGACTCGGAGCCAGTGGGTGAGGGGGCATCTTCGATGGGGGAGGGAATTGGCGAGTCATTAGGGTCAGGTAAAGCGCTTTTGAGAGCATCTAGCTTGCGCTTGAGATGCACTACTCGGTTGGCGAAAGTCTGATAGGCCTGAAGAAAAATACAGACACGACTTCAAACTTCATATTTAATGTAGTCGGAAGTGTGTTCAAGTAAAACCTAGACATAAAGGTCTGGATATTAATATCCTAGAGGAATTGTTTCGTTAAAATCTAAGTGAGCAACAACACTGACTTACTTTGGTCACGATTTTGACCTCTTTGTACTGCATTTCGTAGAAAATATCTGCATTCTCCAGAGCCTCCATCAGGGGAGGTCCTGTTTTGACCTGTCCATCCAGAAAGGCCACAAAGTCTTGCAGCTTGGTGCTACCATCCTCAAAATCTTTAGAAAACCGCTTACCTCCTGCTTTATCTAATGAAGAAAACAATGCAAAAAGAAACATTTAAAACATACAGAAAGGATGCTAGTCTCTATATGGAAGAATGTGCACATGAAGGAAACACACAGGAAGTAAACATGTCTGCACTGTACTTACCTTTGAGTTTCTTTAAAGCCTCTGTACTGCACACATCCACTCTCATAGCAGCTAGCTGCTTCTCCCGTAGCTCAATCTCATCCATGGAGTTTCTGTACTTGCTCAGTTGCTCAATGAATGAGGCCGGCTGCCAAAGATGGTTTCAAGATCAATAGTAATCAAACTAAAGTCTACATTACTTAATGCTGAGATATATACACAGTATAATGCATGATTTTTAGTTAAAGACCTTTAAAGAACTACTGCTACTCACCACAAACTCAGCAACTATCTTGGATCTTAGTGCTTCTTTCGGGTTTGCTGGAGCTGAAATGAATGATGGGATAAATAATTCAAGCAAACAGGTGTGTTTTTTTTCAACTGAGACAATGGGTGAATGAAAAAGACAACAGGTTGATATTCCTCCACATTGATTTCAGCTGGTAAAATGTGTGATTTTGTGTGGAGCAGAGAACTGTGTGGGCTCTAAAGGCAGAAATATTCTTGCTGTTAACTACGTACGTATGTACGTACGTAGAGCTGCGGTCCGTATTCTGCGTTCCTTGCGTCGGTTTTTGTG
>JBBIGC010000137.1:4672678-4684237 GCA_037576955.1 Lepidarchus adonis
TCAGAATAAAAAAAAAATATTGCTCCCAGAGGATAGAAAGTGGCACTGAGCTGTTAAGTGCATTATCAGAAGCCTTTTTAAAAAAACACATATAATTTTCTCAGTGCCATCAGCCTCACAGTATGTTAAAATTATTGTGTGACTCCTCTTGAGACCTCACTTCTTACAAGAATCACAGAAAATCAGACGTGGTTTAAAGTGAAATAGAGTCCATCAGAATAAAGAAGTGTTTTTTTTTTTTTGCAGAGAGAAGAGCCAGGCTTCACTGAAAGTGAAAAGGATTGTAGTTCTATTTTAGCTTTCTTTACTTATAGTGCTGACCATAAGATTTAAAGACTTTGTATTGGGAAGCAGTGGAATGAGTTGAAATAACAAAAAAAACTTTTTCTTAATGTGTACTGTAATGCTAATGTTTTTTTTTTTTAAAGCCTATCTAAAAATAGGCAGCAAAGCTGCAGCTTTTGTTTTAAAACACGCTTTTTCTAATTTTAAACCAAGGGAGTGTGTGAATGTGACTGAATAGCGCTAACGCACACATTTGCAAGACCTAGAACACTTAGGAAATAGTGGAGCGATTGTCATTGAGGGAAGGACGGACAGGGGAGAGGGAATGCTGGAGAAAATGTGTTTCCGATTAGTAGGAACACAGCGACGCTAGTTTGACCGCTGTACTGTGAGCTTTCCAAGTGAGTGAGAGAGTGTGAGGAAGTGGAAAAGGAGAGCGAGCAGGAGAAAGTAGTATTATTTGGGGGGGGGGGTTAAAGAGAAAGAAGGATGATGTGGTTGTGGTGGGCGGTATGTGAAATGGGGGGATCATTGAGAGAAAAAGGGGGTTGGGTTTTAGAGATATGGAGTGAGTAATCGTAGTAAACAGAAATGTGGGCGTGGGGAAAGTCAGGCAAGACTCCAAGTCCTGGACCACAGTTTATAGTGGCAGCGATCCTGCAAAAAGCAATTTCCCTGCGCAGAATGCAGTCCCTAATGAAGGTACAGTTTCCCATCAGATTTCAAATAGAGCCTAGATCAGTAAACAGCCATGCGATTTAGATGATCCGCACACGCTTAATAGACTCTCTACACTGCCTTTAAGCTTTTGGTCTCAGTGGGGCATGAAGAAACCGTCTGCATGCCTGTCTCTCCCTCTCTTGCTCTCTCCTGTTCTCTTGTTTTGATTGGCTGTAGTGGAGGACCGGAGAAGGCAGCTAGATCCTCTGACTCCCAGAGGGCCGTGTGCTCTTAGGTCACAGCTCTGACTTGCCTCTTAATGACTTCACCCACAGAAAGCACCTGCTCTGGGCATGCCTAGTGCTAAATCACTCCATGCCCAGAGAGCACCAAGCTAAGCTAAATGTCACTAATCCACACATCTAGAGGTTAGTGCAGGTAGTTCTGCTCTTGTTATTTTTTATTAAACAGAGATACAATACAATACAATCTGTCTATTACCCTTATAACTTACATAATAACAAAGCTCTTCATGACAAAACCAATCAGCTTATCTCATTTTCTCTCAGTTATACAAAAAACACAAAGGGGATGTATATACATTACCTTTATATCAAACTTAATCTATAACAAGAATACATTTGGTTCAGTAGGGGTTATATACTCAATCCACCTGGACCAAAGATCAACAAACATATCTTTTTGGTTATTCAAGCAGAAAGACATTTTCTCCATTACAAGCAATTCCTTCATCACATCAATTCAATCCTGTGTTTGAGGCGGGTGAAGTTTGTACCAGCATCTAGTTAAAGCTCCTTTACTTCTGTACATGTATTTGTCTTCACCTTCCCTAGAATCCATCGAAACTGAGCCAATGTAAAGTACCCAAAAACTGAAATCTACTGTCATTTATAAAATACTCACTAATACCTTCTTCCAAAAACCTCAAATTTTTGGACATCCCCAAAATATATGAAAATGATTAGCATCTTCTGAGATCATTGAACAGATTTTCTCTTGCAGAATAGAGTAGAATAGAATACACCTTTATTATCCCAGGGATGAGACGTGTCAGTGTTACAGAGCTCTTTTACAAACAAAAGGAATATATAACAAGTACAAGTATGTTCTGGTCTATACACACAAAAATAAGAATAATCTTACATGCAAAAACACCAAGAAATCTTTTACCAGTTAATATGTATAAGTATGATGCAGATGAGATATCTGTCTGAAACTATCAAAATAAAAAGTTTATTGTTTAAGTTGCTATATCTACCAGAGGACCAGGTCACAATCACAATCAGGCAGTTGTTCTCATTTGTGCATTTTTACCAAAACACCAATTTGTGGTGCCTGGCATGTCCTCATTACCAAGCAGGTCTGTGTTGTTAGAATGGAACCAGGCTAATGAGCTGCCAATCCTTTGGCTTTGCTGATAAAGATTGGAAGATGATGCATAAAATGTGTCAATTACAATGAGAAGAATGTTCTGCTGTGTGTTGGCAGTTTTGGGGGTGAAGGTGGTATGAGCATTAGTTATGTGAACAGTCTGGCAAACGCCTAAAAGCTGAATTTATCATGATCCAGTGCATCCACCAGTAGGTGGGTGATAACAATGGCGTTTTAGGTCAAGAAATTGGAAAGAAAGATGCAAATGGTGGAAAAATCCCCTTTTCTTCTACATGAGTCACATTTATCGTATGTGGTATTGTTCAATGGTGAAACACATTTTCTCACTGGTACTGCTGTCATCTTATGGGCATCACTCTTAAGGTCAATGTTTTAGTGGCGGTTAGTCTGCATTTCCTGTGCCAGGGTGGTACCTTTGCCACTTTTACAGAAAAAGAAAACCGAAGCTGCTGATTGGTGCTCAAGATAATGTTAAAGAATAATGAGAATAATGTCTAGAAGGTGAATTGCTTAGTCTCGCACTGTGCTCAAGATTATGCCGCTTGTGACTCTCAGACTGGCCCATAGTAGAATAGATATTTAGGAGACCCCTGTTTTTGTGTGAGCTGAATATTGCAATGTAGCGAGTTTGAGTTTGTCTATTTGAACTTCTTTCTTTGTTTTCCTTTCTCCAGTGAGGGCGAAGAGGGCTGTGCAGCCAAGAGAGGACTACACTGCTGCAACCTAACAAGGATTTCTTCTCAACTTTTACTGTACCCCCCTTCCCCTTCCCCTCTACCCCTTTCCCTCCTCCTTACTGGACTTCTAAATCCCCAGCTTATAAAAACTGTACAACTGGTGAGCACATCCTGTCTTGCTTAACCTTTCCTGCCAATGGATCAGAGGACACAGGGGGGGCCCACCACGCCGCCCCCTCTTCCAGCAAACGCCTTGCCGGTGGAGCGTGAGAAGGAGGGAGTAGGAGGTCAGAAAGAGGATGAGGAGGACAAGAGGAAGAGAGAGAAGGAGAGAGAAGGGGTGCAGGCCAACCTCTGTAGCCCAGAGAACGGCCACGGTGATCCGCAGCAGCAGCAGTCGCCGCAGTTTTCTGTCAAAGAAACAAGCTATTCAGAGGGGAATGTCAAGCTTAAGATAGGCCTACAGGCTAAACGAATGAAGAAGCCCCCTAAAATCTTAGAGAATTACGTATGTCGTCCTGCCTTTCGGGCCACGGTTAGACACGGGGCTCGAGGAGGGGGTCGAGGCAGTCGTCGAGGAGGATCCAACGATGGCAGTGGGAACACCCCTAGTCCACCCCATATTAAAGAAGCAGAGAAAGGTCCCATCGTTACTCAAGGAACGCCACAGTTGTCCGGTGTTTCAGCTGCTACCACACCTACACCTTCTCTTCCTCCTCCCACTTCCACCAGCACTGCCCCTTCTGTAAACGGGAGCGTGCCAGCTAAAAGGGTAGGTGGACTCACCGTTTCATACCAGAGGTGGATATTGATTAATATTGATTTGAACTAACCCTCCTGCATGATGAGCATGAAAATTTAATTTTAAGTGGTCTTTCTTTTAACAAAATGTCTGACACATTCTCTTACTTTTTACATGTGTATGATTTTTATGCTTTGTTTTAGTTGTTACCTATTATATAAGCATCTCTTTTCTTAATCTATTTTATTTTTAGTATTATTTTTTTTTTTTGCAATACTGCATTTTTATTTTATTTTTATTTTTATTTTATTTTTATTTAGTTTCCATGTCACCCGGTCTCTTTTGAGATATTCCTCTCAGCTTTTTCTTCTCTCCCGTTGTCCTGTTTCTGGGTTTGTCGTGTGTTATTGGGCTAAATATTTTTTATGGGTAAAAACTGGCATCGCTTGGTCTGAAGTTGTAATTAAATACATTTCTTTGTGTGGTAAGGAACTGTTGTGTTGCTGCTGGTTAAGGTTAATTTGGGTACTTAATTGTTGTTTTTTTTCATTACACCAGGGTCCACCAAAACTGGCCTGCAAGTCGGATGGAAAGGCAGATGTGAAATCTATTGCACCTTCAGAGAGACCCCTTAATTTGCACCGCACTGTAACAGACAGCAAATTTCACACTTCTGGAAAAAAGAGCTTTGTACCACAATCCAGTCCTTCAGCCCCCTCTCCACCAGCCCCCATCTCCCCCGCAACAACTGCACAGGATTCCAAGGCAGAGGTCACAAAAAACCCTCAATACACTTACACTGATAACCAGAAGGATCAAGAGAGAGGAGCTCAGAACTGGAATACACCTACAGTCACTGAGAAACTAGCCCAGCTCATAGCAACCTGCCCACCTACTAAGTGTCCTAAGCCCAAAGCTCGCAAAGTGTCCCCTGCTTCAACACACAGTAGCTCTCCCCCATTGATCTCCAATTTGCAACGGCCAGAGAGGAACAGGAACACCTATTCCAGAGCGGTTCACCTTGCTCCACCTCCCCCAGTGTCGAGGCCTCCCGGTCGTCCATACGGCTCACGAAACAAAGACAGTATCCTGGAGAAGTTATCTAGCATACCTAGAAAAGAAGAAGCTGATGGACTTTCAAAGGGCATTACAGGTAGCAACAGCCCCACCACCATTCCAGCAGTATCGTATGGTAACAGCCGCTTCCCAAACATCACGAACGATGGCAATGACAACAGTAACAGCAATGGAATGAAACCACAGTCTCGGATTGGGCACTGCCCTCCACATTCCTCCACACCTCCTTATTCTTCATCTTCATCTTCTGCCTCCTCCTCCTTAGAGAGGATAGTGGGTGGGAGTAGCCACCAAGGGATACCTGCTTCCCTTGGTGCACGAATTAGAACAAGTCCCTCACAAACTGAGGAGAGCACAGAGAGAGAGAAAGAGTGGGACAAAGACATTGATAATCCTAGAGATCTAAGCAAAGGTTTCTCCCCGATGGTGTCAGGGAAGCAAGACACTAAAGAAAAGCTCTCTGCGTCTATCCCTCGAAGTGAGAGGGGGAAGAGCTCAAGTCCAGCCAAACGAAGTCCTGCTCAGGAATGTCATGCTAGTGGGGAACCTAGCCCTGCCGAACGTACTGCTTCTCCTGATGTTCTCGGTACTTGCAGCAGTCCAGCACTTTGTGATGATTTTGAGCCCGAGTCTCCTGGGTCCCCAGCAGAACAAGATTTCAAGCCCCTGAAAAAACGGCGAGGTCGACGACCTCGATGGACTAAGGTGGTCAGTCGCGCACACAGGCAAGATGTTGCTTGTCAACCCAGATCCATCACAGCACTAGACGCAGGTCTCACGTCTTCACCACCCATCCGCCGACCTGTTGGAAGGCCTCCCAATGCTAATCGTGTGCCTCCTGTTGTCTCACAGCTGTTTGCATCTCCACCCAAGAAAAGGGGTCGTCCTAAATCCAAAATGCCTAGGCTTGATGCCCCTGTGCGTGGCCGCCCACCTCTCAAGGTGGTTCCTTCAAAAGTCTTCTCCATGCTTAAGTCCAAAGAGGAACAGGATCCCCCTGTCTTGCACCCAGAGGTAGACCTGAACCCTCCTAAACCCCTACCAAGAAAAAGGGGTAGACCGAAACGCTTGCCTCCAACCCTGCCACAGGAGACTCAGCCACCGACACTAGCTCCAGAGTCAGGAGATGCAGCAGGAGGTGATGGGTTTCGCAGCAAGGGCAACGGGCAGCTCATCATGAGGACGATCATAGGCAAGATCAACAAGATGAAAACGGTAAAGCGAAAGCGGCTCCTAAGCCAGATACTGTTGGGACCTGAACAAGAGATCACTAAAACCACAAGTATGTCAGGAACGGTCGCTTCTACAACACAGTCTCTATCGAGTCTTGCTGCAACTTTCGGTGGAAAACTGGGACCTCAGATCAATGTAAGTAAAAAGGGGACGATATACATGGGTAAAAGAAGAGGTCGCAAGCCAAAATTATCAGTCAACCCATTACCAGGTGCCCCAACACCACCCCCTGAACCTTTTTTGACCCCAAACACCTCCTCCCCTCACCACTCGCACCAGGCTTCTCAAGCCTCGCAAAACCAGCATCCGATTCCATCTTCTGATATTTTCCCCTCGCCGTCACTTTCACAGTCTAGTGGGGGCCAGAGCCCCATTAGTGAGGCAAGCTTTGTTGAACCAGGTTCAGTGCACTTCATGTCCCATCCACACTGCAGCCACTCCCATCAGAGCCACCACTCGTTTTCTTTTACCCCACCCACATTTTCAGCACCCTCCCCTCGTGACTTGGGAGCTACAACATCTTCACACTCCTCTCAAAAGAAGCCTTCTTGCAGAGGCCACCACCACCATCACCACCACTACCGGCAGCACTACCATTACCGTAAGCTTTCTCCTCCCAGGCCACTATTGCCCACATCCCCAGCTCCTCTTAGTGAGCTGAAGGAAGCTACTCCTTCACCTGTCAGCGAGTCACACAGTGAGGAAACTGTGCCTAGCGACAGTGGCATTGGAACAGATAACAACAGCACGTCAGATCGTGGTGAGAAGGCTGGGAGTGTCAGTGGCCTTCCTGGGGTGGGAGTCCCACAGGCTATGTCCGGTGGGCTACTTATACCTGGCTTAATGGGTTCGTCAGTGGGTGTTGGGGTCGGGCTTAATCCCAGAGGCAGTAGGAGGCATTCTTCATCCGTGCTTCTTGATCGCCCTTCGCCTACGCCATCCCCACTTGGAACAAGGTCATCACCTGACCCGCGCCGACCACACCCAGTGGCTCCTCCTTCTGCTATGGTTGGGCACAAGGAGAAGCACAAGCATAAATGCAAACGCCGTGGGCATGGCTGCCCGGGTTATGACAAGTTGAAAAGGCAGAAGCGCAAACGCAAGAAGAAGTACCTGCAGATGCGTTCGCGCAGGCAAGATCCTGACTTCCTGGCTGAGCTTGACGAGATTTGTGTGCAGCTTAGTGAAATACGAATTTCGCACCGTACACCTGCCCTTCGCTTGGGCAGCAGCTTGGGTCTGGGTGCAGGTCCATCTGGCACAAGTCGTGGGCCTGGCTTAGCTAGTGCAAGGCCAGGCAGTAGCATTGGAAGTGGAACCAATCCCCCTCCACATCATTATTTGCATAGAGACCTTCTGCCCACTATCTTCAGGATCAACTTCAGCGGCTACTATTCACCTCACCCAGCCTACCCTTGTGATTCTCTGCACTATGTCCGAAAGCCTGATCTCAAGAAAAAGCGTGGAAGGCCCCCAAAGCTGCGAGAATCAATGTCAGAGGTGCCTTTTGTTCCTGGGCTAGGTTTTCCCCTTTCCAGTGGCGGCTTCTATCACCCTTCTTACGGTGTTCCATATTCCTCTGCCCCTCTTGGGCTTGGTTATTATCGGGGCTATCCCCCTGCTAGTGCACTATACCCTCATCCTCACCATCAGGCTTCTCATTCAGGCCCCCCACACCATGGGCACCACTCTCCTTCTTTCCCGCCTCCTCCTTCGTATGTTCACCACCATCACCCATCCCACCTGCTTCTCAATCCTTCTAAGTTCCACAAAAAGAAGCATAAGCTGCTAAGACCAGAGTATTTGAGTGGGGGCCGGTCACCAGTGCTCTACCCTGCTATGTCCTCCGAATTGTCTTTTGGCTGGCACCACAAGCACAAGCACAGACATAAACATCGAGACCGCTGCGGAGAGGAAGACGGCGACGATGGTGCAGGAGCTGGAGGTGGTGGAGCAGGGAGAAGTGGAGGTGAGAGCATGGGCGCAGGACGAGGGGAGCGAGGGCGACGAGGAGGAAGTCTGGAATCCCTCCAGCATTGTGGGTATGCTCGCGATGGCTCGGCTGACTCCAGTGCAAACAAGCAGGCAGCCGCCACCTCTGGCAACTCCCCGTCTTCTTCTTCTTCATCATCAGCAGAAAGGTACAAGCGCAAGGAAGCTTCTATGTCGTGCCTGGGACCTTCACGTCTGTCTTTGGGCCGAGGGAGTCGAGGGCATCACCCTGTGGACCCTTGGTTTAGGATGGGCAGCTCTGATGTTGATTACTCGAAGCTCTCCCGCAATCAGATACTCACGCAGGGAGCGTTATCTGATGGACACGTTCAGGACCCAGCAGGGTGCTCAGACAGTGATGAGGAAGATCCCACTTCGGCTAATGAAGAAGATGATTCAAGCTCCCACCACACTAACCTGTTTGCTTCTGCTCTCACTCGGACTTCTCTCAAGGGTAATCGGGGCAGGAAAAATGGGAACTTGGATGGCCTGTTGCAACTAGACAGACCTCTGAGAAAGGACCGCTCCACGTCTGCTGAGAGGAGAGAGGCTGGTGAGTGAGATGAATGGATTATTGCTCGTTTTAAACCTTTATTTAGATAATTAAATGCAATATGTTGTAATGAGCAGAGCCAAACTGCTGCAATTGTTCTATTGCTTTGTCATTTTTAAAGCATAGTGACAACTGATTCAATGCAAATCAGTGCTTGAGCCTTCTTAGGTGACCCAAATTCAGTCTGACATTGTGAAGGTTACAGAATTAATGCAGTAAAGTGTAGTCACTTTCCAAATATAGCTGTTACTTCTGTGTCCTCCAGAGTTCTTTGCTGTAATTTGATTGGCTGACTGCATTCTGTACTCACACAGATGCCTGTCACTGAAAATCAGGCTGTTGTTGGCTGTATCGATTTCGGTGAAAGACCGTCATCCCACACAATCAGAGAGTGCAGTCGACTTGTCTCAGCTCAAATCTTCTGTTTGCTTTCCAACATCTGAAGCCCCAAAACATGAAATGCCTCTCACAGCATGAATGCCGCACCTTGCTTTAAATAGCAACAAGAGGGAAGAGTAATGGCTTTGCGGCAATACCCGCACTGCACTCCAGAGCTCTTTCAAAAGCACTGGACTTACATTTTTGTTATGTTTTTATATTTATATATATTATAAATAAATAATTTGACACACACCTAGGGCTGCATGATTATGGCCTAAATTATTATCACGATTAATTTGAAATTGATCTTAGTAACAAATATTTTTATTGCATTTTTAAGTAAATATAACTTCGCTTTCACATCCGTGTATCCGTATCAGTACAGCTTTTATATCACTTATGTTATAAACACACACATTAACGTATTACACATAGATTAAACACAATTACTCTTCAAAAAGTATTTTACTCCACTCCCCGTTTATATAGTGCTACTCACCCAATGATGGACGGAGCCTGTGGCCAAAGCACTGGAGCCGAGTCCAGTTATTCAGAGAAGCTGCTTTCGTCACATTTGATGCGTTGTCTGTTGTGATGCAGACATGTTTATCCTCCTGCAAGTTCCAAGAGGCCATTGGTTCCCTCAGCCCCTGAGCAATTGTGTCTCTGTGTATTTTTCATAGCAAAATCCTCATCAGTGAAATGAACGGTCATCCTGATCTAAGGTTCCATTGTTCTGCTTGACCAGAGGTCAGTGGTCATAGCAAAGTATTCAACAGTTGCAAGACCCCTCTCGCAAGTATTTCCAAACGACGGATGACGATCCACTTCGAGGGGACAAGCTCTTCACCTTCTCCAGCGTCAGACATTTTAATTTTGTTTTAAAGGCCAGTATAAAAGTGTGCAAAACGTTATGGAGAAAGAGAGGGATACTTTGCTATGACCTCCAACCTCTGGTCAAGCAGACCAACGCTGCTCTTACGCGCCAACCTTCTTCACGAGTAGAGTTATCTGTTGTATAACTGCTTTTTAGCTTCGCAATAAATCATCCCCACTGCACCAGAGAAACTTCTAGCAGGTGTCTGCTGTGATTGACACATGAAGGCACGTGATCAGAAGCGCATTGCGTTTGAAGCATACATCTGTTGTTTTTTTAATTATGGGAACCCAGAATCATGATCGAGATTAAAATTCGAGTAATTGTGCAGCCCTACACACCCCAGAGCAGGGTTGGGAAATTCATACGAATGCTAGTACTGATTCTCTTATCGATTAGTAGTCGGTTTTCTTTGTGCCGAAAAGGTTTTCTGCACTAAAGCAGCTGTTTATATCTGCTTAACATCAGAACATGTTGCTCTTTTTGGAAAACAAAGACTTAATTTGCAAAAACACATCAGTTTTTCATTGTCATACATATTTTAACTGTAGTTGGGTTTCATTAAGAAAAAACAATTCTGCGTAATCCTGGTTATACAGTAAAAGTCCATTGTGAAATAAACTCTATTTGACTTTGGTGTGTTCCTCAGTAGTAGGGAACACTACAATGTTTTCTTTTCTACATTATGGGAATAAGTTTCCGATTTTTATTTTCTTTATAAGCCCTGAGGGAGATAACATCACATACTCTTTAGAGTCGTCAGAATGGTCCATCTTTATGGATGACTGAGCAAAAGTTAGGCTGAAATGAGCCATTATCTGTCGCCATCGATTGTCATGTGACCTGAATACCGTTTGCTGATTTGATGGGATGTTTAAATTTGCTGCTTCAGATCTGTGTGAGTTAATGGTAATACATCACTACTTGTGCTCAACCCTTTTCACTGTGAAACTGTGAGTAATGGCTGCTGTAATGTGTTTAGACTTCAGAATGTATTAAGAATAGCTCGCAACAGTTTGTTTTCTGAAAGGTTTAGTGTTGATCATGTTTTGCAAATTCACAGTTCTATGCTGATGTGTGAGACGAGCTGCTGTAATAACAGTTCACATGTCATGAAACGAGAGAAAATGATTACAGCTTTTATTCTCATTTACTTTTCCTGCTCTAAGAAAAAATCTGCTTGGCCTTTCTGTGCGGCTCTAATATCATAGTCATTTCCCTCTGTGATGGACGTGCTGCGTGGTTGGGAAGCTCAGTGTCAAACGTGAGGCACTTTTGGATTTTTAGTCCATGTTGGGCTAAAAGATGTTGCTGCATTTTGCTATTGTTACTACCTTCACTTCAAATGGTCATTTTACAGACATTGTGAGGAGCTCTGTCATCAGATTTATGAAATAAAGTCACACTTTGGACTCTTCTGCTTCATGATTCTGTCTTGTACTAAATGTAGTACAGGTGTGTGAAAGCAGGAAAGACGACGTACTGAAGGAAGGAGAATGCATCAGTCTCGTCTCGGCGGCTTTTGTTGAAAGTCATCTGATGGCTTGTGGGTAGAAAGTGAAGCTGCTGGTGCAGGTCTGAATGGGTCGGCTGGGTTCAGAGAGGGGTGCCGGGTTCAGAGAGGGGTGCCGGGTTCAGAGAGGGGTGCCGGGTTCAGAGAGGGGTGCCG
>JBBIGC010000137.1:4790500-4809184 GCA_037576955.1 Lepidarchus adonis
AAGTGCCTGAAGCTTTTTTAACAGGGGTTCTTTGATGTTTTGTACATGCCTGTTTAAGTTTGCTCACTGGGGTGCTTCTCTCAAATTCGTCTCCCAAAAAATAGATGTAGGCCTGAATGCTTTTTTGGCTTTGGTTCTTTTTGGAATGCAATAATATTTTTCCTCTTTTTTCCCACAGCTGCAGTCTAACCCTGCAAGTAATCTGTTAACATGGCATCTTTAATTCGCCGTGACTTAAATTCCTTGGGCAACTTGTCAAAAAATCTCTTCTCCTATCTTTTCTACCTACCCTTCCGTCCTGCTCTGAAAGTGCTTGCTCTCCTTTTCGTCTGCTCTGCATTGCTCCTTTGCTTTGGTCATCTTGCAGTCTTGCTATAATACCCCCTACCTTCCCATTTTCCCCTCAATCTCCTACTCTCCCAGCTTCAGCATTGCCCTTCCTCACAGGCCCCGGAGCCCAGAGAGCCCTCACTGCCTCAGGAGCCCTCCACACCCTGCAGCCCCCCCACTCCTACAGGGAGCCCATCTTTAAAACTCAAGCTGAAGCTCCAGCTGCGGTTGCAGAGGCTCCCGCTTAGTGTGGTCCGAGCGGCTGAGTTATCAGTGACCGCTGCGTCAGGCCAGCCTGATGTCAAAAAAGCACAGGAAGAGAATGTGGATGGAAGGGAGCAGGTGGAAAAGAAGGGAGCGCAGAAGCAAGCCCTTACTGACCTCCAATGTCTTACTCGTTCCCAGAGCTCAGCGGAGCACACACCACCTAGCGTCCTGGCCGCATTGGCCAACGGCTTCACCCAGCGGGAGCCACAGGCCCAAGAATCAGCGTACAAAATCCGGGTGGATTTCAAGGTCAGAGCGAGGCTGACTGACAGTTTTTACTTTTAGAAGTACTGGTGAAAAACCCAAATGTGTTAAAATGCCAAAAGATATATTTTTGTTTTTAGAAGTGGATATATTAGTATGGTTTAGTTTAGTGAGCAGTTACTGTGTGTCTGAATTGTTTTTGTAAAATGTGTCAATGAAGATATGATAATTCAGGGGATTTAAAAAGTATCACTATTAAGCATTAGACATTCAGGCCCTTTATTTCCAGAGGCTCAACAGTAATTAGACAAGTGCCTGACAGTTTCATGGCAATTCATGACATTTCCCCAATCACAAAATCATGATTTACCCACATAATCTGGATTCTTTCAAAGTGGTGTTATTGAATGTAATCCTTTTAACTTCCTCACAACTTTGGTTAAGTGGATTGCAGCCAACAGTTTTAAAATTTACTTACATTTACTTGCAAAATGTTATTAAACAAGTCATTAAAATGAATGAAAATTACTGTAGTTACGAGTCTAAAGGCCTTTTCTAATCATCACTAAAAAGTAGTTTGAATTGAAGCTTTTCAAAAATATCACAATACATTAGTAAAAAACAAGAACTCTTGGTTAACATTAACATTTATTGACACTGTACCAAAAATACCCTAAAAACGCTTTTTGTCTCTTTTGAATCTTTCATTTAGAAGACATTTTTCAGAAGATATTGCAAAAGGAATATTCGATGATGACTAAAAACGAAAATGTTTGCTTGGAACTTGGTTTAGTACATTAAATCACTGAATATCCATGACTCATTTAACCTAGTATTAGCTGAACCCTGAAGGAGGTTATTAACTGCACCACATGCATTTTACACTGCATTTTACACTGCATATTTAATGTTGTACTTTGAATACTTCTTTCTATATCAGATGTATTTGTTGAAAAACTCACAATTACTTTGCTACTTATTTTCAGGAGGATTGCAACATTCAGAATGTTTGGGCAATGGGTGGACTGAGTATTCTCACTTCAGTTCCAATCACACGGGATTGTGTCTGTCTGCTTTGCGCCAGTAAAGGCCATCATGATGTAAGCAATCAACGACCTACAAAGGATATGATTGCGTTCTTAGACATGTATCATGTCCGTCAATATTTGTGTGTGTATGTGTGTGTGTGTGCACGTATATGAAATTAAATATATACATTGTCATACAGTCCTATGCAAAAGTTTATATAAGATATATGGAGATTTTGTAATTAAAAAGATGTTAACACTAAAAAAAGATTTCCAGCAAACATCAATGCATAGTTACTTTTTATGCCATAAATTGAACAAAAATAAAAACATTACTATGGCACTGTGCAAAGGTTTGGGCACCCTAAGTGTTCCATAGGCTCAGATTCTTTTTACAAGATTTCAGACCTTAATCAGCTCCTTAGATCTGATGCATGATAACAGTGGTCATTAGTAAATGTCATTAGTAAATGTCATTAGTAAATGTCATTAGTAAATATCAGCTGGTGCAAATTTCAAAGCTTCACAAATACTCTGACTCTTTTAACCTTGTGCACACACTTGTGGACACTCAACAACCATGGGTTCCTCTAAGCAGCTGTGTAAGACTCTGAAAATGAAAGTTATTGATGCCCACAATGCAGGAGAAGCTACAAGAAGATAACAAAGTGTTGTCAGCTTGCAGTTTCCACAGTGAAAAATGTAATTAAGAGATGGCAGTCCAGGGAAACTGTGGAGGTCAAGATGAGATCTGGACCAAGAAAACTCTGAGAGAACTGTTCGTATGCTGGTCAGAAAGACAAATCAAAATCCACCTTTAACTGCAAAAAACCTGCAGGAAAATTTAGCAGACTCAGGAGTGGTGGTGCACCGTTCCACAAGACTTTCATGGAAGAGTCAGCAGAAGAAAACTTTACCTGCATCACCATCATAAAATCCAATGTCAGAAGTATGCAATAGAACATCTACAGAAGCCTGATGTGTTTTGGAAACAAGTGCAGTGGACTGATGAATTTCAAAATAGAATCTTTGGACTTTGCAATGATCATCACAGGTCCCTCATTTTAACATCATTGAAAATTTGTGGGTAGATGTTAAAAGAGCTGTGAGCAAGACGACCAAAGAACATTACAGAACTAGAACCTTTTGCAGGAAGAATGAGAGAAAATCCCAAGTACAAGAACTGAAAGACTTTTAGCTCTAAAAAGCGTTCTGCCAGAGGAGAGATACTAAATGCTGATTATGTAGGGTGCACAAAGTTTTGCACAATGTAATAATGTTTTTATTTTTAATTATTACTCTATTTATTCCAGTCACAATGTGTTGTCTTAAAAAAATTAAAATTTCATTCTCTGTGTTAATCTCTGAGCATATGTCTATGTATAATCTGGGTTAACATGATTTGAGTCAGGGGTAAACTTTGAGCTTCTTTATTTTGCAGATGGTTTTTTGTCAGATGTGCTGTGAGCCCTTCCACCGCTTCTGTCTCCCAGTAGATGACCGTCCACAAAAAGACAACAAAGAGAACTGGTGTTGTAGACGTTGCAAGTATTGCCATGTCTGTGGCCGTAAGAGCAAACATGGAAAGGTACCAACATGACCTTATGTTATTACTTGAAGGATTTCATTCAGGATTCTGATTGAACAGAATACAAATGATTTCAAATTCAATGTTTAATGGCACATAAAATCAGGTTAAACGGTACTAATTATGCTCTATTTTCTTATGCACATGTTTGGGTTCAGAAAGTGCTCAGAAAGGCATATTGCTATGTAATTTATTGTTTTAATATTAGAAATGTGAATTTGTCTATTTTCTTTAGCCTGTTTTACAGTGTAGAATTTGCTTGTACTGCTACCATCCATCCTGTCTTGGACCCACCTATCCGAAACCTGTCAAGTATAATGTGCCTTGGGTAAGTTTAAGCTTCTTTGTAGTTTAGGGTATATATTAACATATGTATGCATATTCTTTAGGAATAAAACGGTGACTTCTGAATCATAACTGTATTGACAAAAACGTGCATTAGACAGATACCTAGATTTCACTGAAGTTTCCAACCAATACTTTTTTGTTCATTTATCACAACTCTGGAAGAGCAGAACGTTTAAATTAGGATAGAAAAGCATCTCATTCTCATTCTACCCAAGTTTAAAGTGAATGAAACTGTTTTTTGTGTCAGTTGGTATCCGCAGGTACATTTGTAAAAATATGTGCATCTCTGTTTAAGTCCCATATTGGTGCATCACCAATTTCTCTGTTGATAAAATTGCAATTGTTATCATGTCTATTGTATTGTTTTGATGTCTTGTTTCTGTGTAGGTGTGCATGATGTGTATTCGTTGCAAGAGTTGTGGGGTGACACCGGGGAAGTCCTGGGAAATGTCCTGGAACCAAGATCTAAACCTCTGTACTGACTGCAGCAACCTCCATAGCCAGGGTACTACTTCATACTACAGTAATATGATGTTTAGCAATTTACATAAAGATATATATATACATATATTCCAGTGTGATACTGTAAAAATGACACCTGTGCAACAAGTCCTGTAGTGAAATTTCCTTGCTACTCAATATTGCACTTTCAATGTTTTTATAACAAAATGGTCCGCCCCGTAAAATGACAGAGCAGGGGCGGAGGATGCTGAGGTGTGTAATGCGCTGAAGTTGGCATCTTTCTTCCGAGTCGATGGCTATAGACCTTCACACTTCATGTGGCCTTCAGATTAGCTCAAGAACAGTGTGTACAGAGTCTTATGGAATGGGTTTTCACTTTCAGATTTTTACATCTGTATTATCTATTACTACCTCTTTCCCTCTCTGGTTTACACTAAACACATGGAAACGTAACCTTTAAAACAGGGTTGTCAGTGTCTGAACCTGAAGGTCTAAAGTGTAGGAAACTTTGGGGAGTTCTCTCCCCTATCACACTGGCTTTATAATTCTGATCATAAGATCTTTTTCTGTAAATTAATGTACAGAAAGCTTCTCTGTAATTGAAGTGACGGCTTGTTCTTGATGTCAGAAGTTATTTCCTGCTTTGGTGACCACATTAATGTTTGGGGTTCTTTTCATGACTCTGCAGGCAACTTCTGTACAGTGTGTCTCAAGTGCTACCAAGAGCATGAATTTGACAGCAATATGATGCAGTGTGCTCGTTGTGCTCACTGGGTACATCCAAAGTGTGAAGGACTTACAGGTTAGTGTCTGTGACCCTGTTTGTGTCTGAAATTGAGTGTTTAAAAAAAAATGTCAGTTTAGAAAGTTCACTTTGAAAGGACAGTTTTTAAACTATTATAGTTTTTGAGCTTTTATTTTAGTGGAACCTCATCATTAAATGTTTTTTATACTTATTCAACTGCAGTATACAACTAACCACAACTGTATTATAATAGTAGTAGTGTATGTATGTATGTATGTATGTTTAGATATATACTCTCCATTTCAATTCTCTTTCACTCTCTCCATAGATGACTTGTATGAGATTCTAATCAGGTTGCGGGGCAAGAGTCTGGTGTTCTCTTGTGCAGCCTGCAGTAAGAATCACCCCAGTGGCTGGCAGGAGGTGGTGCAGGGTGTGCTAAGGGATGGTCTGGAGAAAGTCCTGAATGGCTTACTGAGCTCTGCTACCTCCTGCCACCTCCGTACCTGCACAAAGGTAGTTTCCTATGATTTTTTCTCACTTTATTTAGAGTTCTCCATTTCTTCTTTCTGAGTATGTTTTCCTTTATTTTTTTTATCAATCTGTAGCTGATTAATACTTATACTTATTGGGGTTCATACATTTTTGGTGTGCTGTATATGTCTATATCTGAACAGTGTGAGACTGATGCTGCACATATAAAGGACAGAAAGCAAGTCTGTGATCTTCGTGCTGTGGAGAGTAAGCTTTATGAAGGCCTTTACACCTCACTGGTAAGTACAGCCAAATAAATTCATACTTTAATGTTCTTTATGAATATGCATATAGTATAATATGTTGTATGTCAATACTTCTTCGAGATAAAGTACAAGAAAACAGTCAACGTTCAGACTGAATCAATCAAACCTCACCTTAAATAGGGCAATTGTTTTCCATTCTGACTTAAATAGTGTAACATCACGATTGCTGCATTGCGCAATATATGGAATGAAAATTAATCAAGAACTTGGCACTTTGGGAGTCCCGTGAAACTTAAATATGTTGCTATGTAAATGTGTTAAGGAAGAGGCTCAGACAAAGCTCATAAACCGTGGCTTCAGAAAGGATTCAGGCCCCCTTAACTTCTTCCCAATTTTATGAGGTAGCCTATGTACACTTGGCAATTTTAGATCAAATTTACATAAATATTAAAAACTTTTGCTCGGGTGCTTCCCATTTCTCTTCACCGCTGCTGAGATCATTCTACACCTTGATTGGATTCTATTTGTGGTCAATTCAGATGATTGCATGTGATTTGGAGAGGCACATCTTATTATGGAAGGCCTTGGCAATAAAAATCGGAGCAAAAACCAAACTACGAGGGCAAAGGAACAGAGACAGGGTTCCAAAGAGCACATCGTCTATCAAGAGCTGGTCACCTGGTCGAAACTAAGCAAGCGAGGAGGAGGGTCTTGGTTAGAGAAACCAAGAACCTGATGGTCACTTTGTCTAAGCACCACAGATCCTATGTGAAAATGGAGGTACGGTTTTAAGGACGGTCTCCACCGATCTGGGAAACATGACTGGCTGGCAAGACAGAAGCCTCTCCTCAGTGCGAAACACATGACCATCTGCTTGGAGTTTTCAAAAAAGCCCCTGAAGGATTCTCAGACTGTGAGGAACATTCAGTACTTCCCATCAGTGAGGCATGATTATGGCAGGGTGTGTTTTTCAGCAGCAGGGACTGGGAGACTGGTCAGGGTTGAGGGAAAGCTGAATGGAGCAAAATATGGAGATATCCTCAATGAAAACCTTAAGGGCTTAAAATTGTAAAACATTATTTACTTATTGTTTCTCACTGTAATTTCCCACGTTCTGATGTGTTCAAGGTCTTGAACTAATAAAGTTAATGGAGGTTTGTTTCTGCAGTGTTTTAAAGTAAATAATGCAGAAACATATGCTTTCTGTGTCACCTTCAAATCTGTAAATTTGTAAGTGGTACACCAACAGAATAACGGTTATAAAATCAATTTTATCCTGTTTTAGTGTAAGCAGCTATGAAGGTCAAGTTTGCTGTTCCAGAAAATTCACTTTATTCTTTTTAACCATACTTTGATAGAATGACTTGTGTGCTTAGGATCGTTTCTGTGTTTCGTGTTTCTGCATGACGCATCGTCTCATTTCAGACAATTCATTCAGTTCACAGACAGATGTCTTGACATTTTCCATTAGAATAAGTTTTAAAGGGTTCATAATTTTTGGGGAGTGTTGGGCGTGTGTGTATTTGTGTGTAATATAAATCCAAAAATATCTATAGCCAGAAAATATTTGTATGTCATATTGACCAATCCTAGTTCACTGTAAAGAAAAAAAAACTTAAAAAAAAAAAAGAAAGCTTTTAATGTGCTATTGTATTTTCTTGGTGATCTCATTTAAATTATTTCTGATGCTAGTATTGCCTACCATTTTCAGAAGTGATTGTGTTCTTCCATTCATGCTGATTTAAGATAAGATAAGAGATAAGATAATCCTTTATTGTCCCACAAGTGGGAAATTTCACAAAATTTTCACAAAAATTTAGTTTTGGTCTGAAATTTGCTGTTTTTCGAACAGAAAGCCTTTCATGAGGATGTGGTGAAGTTGTTGATAAAGAAGCTACAGGAAGAAGAATGTCTTCCAGAGGAGCGCAAACCTACTGCCCAAGCCAGAATCATCTATCTAAGGGTATAAACTGCTTAAGTCAAGACTTTTGGGTACATGAAAGCTATGATCATGAGTTTAAAAGCTCCTGGTAGAGCAGCTTTAAGTACCACAGTGCTGTTGACTCATGTTAGTGGATTCGTTGCGGATATCACCTGTCAATTATATTTAGGAATTGTGCAATAGTAATTTGATCATATTGAAATTGTTTAATTCTTGTTTCTTATTTCTTTATTTTGATGTACCTGCAAAAATGTAAATGCTAATATATATATTTGTATATAATGTGCATGAATTTGCAATATCTGGCTGGTGAAGGTTTCCTTTAATCCAGATATGCACAGATAAGCAGTTAAAACTATTGATGCCCCCTCTTGTGGTGGTTTATAATGACCTGCAGTGTTACAACTTGCCATTTAAATTGCAGTGTAGTCACTAAACTAATTCATTGATAATGTATTTCTTTTTAAACCAAATATTCACTTGTAATCATGAGAGCTCAACATGTGTCCAGTAGCGTGATGGTCAGGCTGAAAAAAGTTTAACTGGAAAGTTGATATTGCACCATGTTTTGCAAAAAAAAAGGCAGGTAAATGTTTAGTAAAAATGTCATTAGACATAAGGACATAATATATGAATGTGTATTTGCTGCAGTTGCTCGTTTGTATGCAGACTAATGTGATCTAATGTAGGCCTTTTGCTTTGTGCTTTTAGGCAAGGCTAGTTTATTTTTTTAGCACACAGGGTCATTCAATATGAAAAAGCATAAAAACAGGCCAAAAGAATAAAAAAAGCATAAAAGAAAAGCAATAGATAAACGGGCAAAGAGAATATGAATAAAAATAAACAATGGAGATAAAATGAATGTGTGCATAAAAAAGCAATAAAAGCATGGAGAACAAAATAAAATTTAAAATATATTAAAACAAAACATAAAATATACTGATAAAAGAAACTTGAAAAAAAGTGAAAATATTAGTTATGAACTGTTTAGTTGAAGGCTGTATAGAATAATGCAGTTTTTAATTTCTTTTTAAAACTGGCAACACTTGGGGCAAATCTTATTTCTGTTGGTAGCTGGTTCCAGCATTGGGCTGTATAGTGACTAAATGCCATTTCACCATGTTTAGTTACTGCTCTGAGCTCTTTTAATCATTCTGTTATAAAGTAGAACAATCAATGATTGTTTTTGTACAGTTTCAATGAATCATGCCATTTAAAAAGGCAAATTACACCTAAAACCTAGCCCTAGTTGTGACATTAATTGCTCCATGTTGGCTTTCTTGCAGTTGCTGGAGCAGACTTTCAGTTGGTTTGATGGCCAGGACCCTACAACATGGAGACCTGCTCTGACAGAATTCCCAAGGTATTTTCTTCTGTAAAAAAACAAACCAAAATAACCCAAAAAGTGCAAGTATGCAGGGTTTGGGAGTGTTAAGGTATGCTAGTTGAGTTTCTAAATTGTTTTATCGCTGATAACTCTATAGTTGGGGTGGGTGGTGTGAGGTTTGTGACTCAGTCTGGATTAAATTCACAAAAGCAATAAATATTGTCCCAGTAGAGCGTCTCTAAAATCTGCTGCATCACCGTACATTTCACTAGCAGGATAGATTTGCAAATGCAAAATGTTTTATGCTTTTCCATGAATCAAATGTGTGTGTAACTACAAAAGACATGTATGAATGTTTACATAGGTCACTGATTTTCAAATTATGTATATTAACCCTGGAGTTGTTACCAGTATAGCAGTGGAGTTAGAAACTTTCTAAACTTTAGTACAACATTATTTATTGAATTGGAGACAGAGTTTAGCTTTTTGGCATAGTTACCTTTCAGATTTACCTATTTCAATATTATAGAGATTTGGGCATTCTTAAATATTTTAATACTTTAATTAATGAATTAATTAAATTAAAAATAAAATTATTCTTTTTGAGTTACAGCGGTATGTTGCCAGAGGCTATAATTCCACCTTCTGACGAGCATAGTTATGCTCAGTGGTTGCAGGAACAGGACCTTGCCATTACCAGACCAAAGGAGACACAAGAAAACTGTTTAAAAACACAAGGTAAAAATATCCCAATTTTCTGAATGCAAATCAGTGTTTCAGTAAAAAATCAAAACCCAAGTAAATTTAACGTCAGTGTTTTGTTGTTCTACAATGTTTGAGCATAAATCTATTGGTTGAATGGTGGATTTAAACAGAAATGTCCACTTTATTTTAAGGATGTTGGTTTTGTTTACAGGATATTTCATCTTAAACATAAGATTATTCCTAATGCTACCCCAATCTTTACTTACTTTAGATAATCTACATTTTCCATTAAACAATGGAATCTTTGTTTGAATCCTACCAATCTTATGTACTATTTTTTTAACTTTGATTTTACAGTGACGTCTACGTTTTGTCATATTATTCTATAATGTTTTTAAATGTATGTTTGACCTGCTTGGGAACTGCATGCAGATACTTGTTGTTTTGCTAAACCTGATCAAACTATTGTAATAAAGTAAACACAACTACACCTGTGTAGGGTATATTCATGCATATATTTATTATTTTGATTGACGATGACATTACATTTTGTTTGTGCTCCTATGCAATGTAGATCACTTGAAGCTGAATCAAGTTGATGTAGATGGAAGACCGTGTTCTCTTTGTCAGCAACTTGGTGATGCCAAACCCAGCGTAAGTTAGTCCTACTTTTGTTTTTTATAGCTATTTCACCTTCTGTGTTCTGTTCAACTAACACTGCATCTGTTATGTTCCTAGGACGCTGGCAGGCTGCTGTACCTGGGGCAAAATGAGTGGGCTCATGTTAACTGTTGCATTTGGTCAGCAGAGGTGCAGGAGATCAAGGGAGCATTATTACATGTCCACAGTGCTGTAGCCAGGGGAAGATTCATGGTAAATACTGAATTTTTGGGAAAACCACATCGGTAACATTCTCTTGTCCCAGTGCAAAAAAGCAAAGTAGTGGTTCATCAGACTTGTCACATTTGATGAAACAAACGTCCCATATTTTCTTCCCACAGCGTTGTGAGCGGTGTAGCCAGGTGGGAGCAACAGTGGGCTGCTGTCTATCAACATGTCAGAGTAACTACCACTTCATGTGTGCCCGTGCCAGCCACTGTGTCTTTCAGAGTGATAAGAAGGTCTACTGCTATAAACACCGTGACCTCATCAATAACAAGGTGCATGAAGTGAACACAGTACTATCTTCACACCCAGCACTATTGTATTCTCAAATGACCTTCACAAAGTATTTCCATTTCTGTCTGCTTTTTTTTAGACTGTGAATGGATTTGAGGTTCTCAGACGGGTCTATGTCGATTTTGATGGTATTAGTCTTCGCAGGAAGTTTTTGACTGGCTTAGAACCGGAGTCTGTTCACGTGATGATTGGTATGTCAACCATTATTTTAAATTATAAGCCTTTGACAACCTCATATGTTTAGCAAAGCATTTACATTATTTTGCAGTGTTTTTGCACTCCCACTCTTTTTACTGATGTTCTAAATATGTTTTTCTATGTGTAGGTTCGTTACAGATTCACAAATTGGGTCTGCTGACAGAGCTGTCAGAAGTTGGAGGGAAACTCTACCCTGTGGGTTACCAGTGAGTACAGTTTGATATTCAGAAAAACTTTCTTTTCAGAAGCTGCTGTTTCCAAAGGTGTAACTGACATTGTTAACTTTTAGAAATTAGAGATTCATTCATATAAGCAAATCCCCCTCCAAAAATGTGAAGTTGTCCATTTTTTTTCTGTTTCGACTAGAAGCCAAAACCTTGCCTCTGATTTTTGTATTATACTGTGTTTTGTAGTTTTTGTAGTAAGCGCTGGAAAATAATAGTAATAATAATTATAATTTGAATTTATATAGTGCCTTTCTCAAACTCAAGTTCACTGTACATGACAAAATAAAAATCAAAACCAAAAAATAAACTGAAACAGTTAATTTATTTCTGTACTGTATTATATGTATTATAATTATGATTTAAAAAAACTTAATTGTAACTTATTTGGGGATTGTCTTAAAAACAAAACCCTCGTAAGTTTCTTATTTATATTTGGTAGTAATTTGAGTAATATATTAAAAAACATATTTATTGCCTAATTCATTTCAGATGCACCCGGTGGTACTGGAGCACAGTTGATCCAAGGAAACGATGCAGATACACTTGTAAAGTCACTGATGTGCAACCGTCATCACCACTGAGAGCAAAAAATTCAGCACAAAACCAGGAAGAGAACTGCACAATTGCACACAGCCCAAAACCTCATGAAGGTCAGTTTATTTGTTCTTTTTCTTTCTTTTGTACGAAGGATTTCTTGTAATTGCCAATATTTTATTATTAAAGGAATTTTTAATTAATTTTAGTGTTTTAGGTGTTATAAAGACTGTGATGGTGTGACGACAAGTTCTTATTTAAATTGTTTTATGGTCTTGTTACTCTTGATATAAATGTACTGATATATGAAAATGACCAGAAATCTTTTTCTTTTAGATATATATTCCCCTAATACTGAGACTGGTCCTGTTGATCTAATGCCCAGCACTCCATCTCCTAACTCCAAACGTGACTCAGGAGCAGAATCTAAAACTTCACCTCACTCTCAGAACAGAAGACCAGCTGGTGGAACTTTCAGACCATTGCCCTCCCCAGGTATTTTTCAATATTTAAAAAAAAAAAAAAGCTTTGTGTGTCATGTCCTGCAGCTATCATTTTATATATGCATTTTTTCTTCTTCTTCATTGGTATTGCAGCTTCCTCGTCCCATCACATCCTGACCATTGGTGACCTTGAGGAGACACGTCGCTCAAAGAGGCTTTCCTTGCGCAGTAGAAATGCTTCTCCCCAGAAGTCGCCCTCTGTGCCAATGAAGCTGCGCTCAGGTGGCACTCTTCTCCCTAGAACACTTCCGTTTAGTTCCCTTCTCTCACTTGATGCTACTGAAAAGTTCATGAGCTCTCCATCCCCTCGTCGTAGGGGGCGTCCTCCTTCTTCCCCCTCTTGTGCAACTTCAGCATACTCTCCTCGACAAGGAACCCTTGGGACCACTCCCTCAACTGTTTTCTTGTCATCCCGCCACTCCCCAAGGATACAGCAACATTTCAAGATCTTACCCCATGAATCGGCAGAGGTACCTCAACATTTACCTGCATCTTTAGAGCCAGAACATGCTGCAGGAATGCCCGAGCAGGGCATCTCCCCAATAACAGTCATTGCTGATGGCCATGCGTTGCCACTCTCATCAGATCAAGAGTTGCTCTGTACCCCCTTTGATACGGACACAGATGTTGCAGTAGCCTCGGTGTTGAACGCGAAGCTGGAGTTTGATGAAGCTCTGCTAAATGAGAATGTGGCACTGCACTGTGGACCATATGGAAGTGGAGCAGAAGGGCAAGAAATCAGGGACGATCAAGAAACGCACATTGAAGGGAACAGCCTGCTAGGCAGGATTTCATATGAAGATGCCAGTATGTACAGCCCCAGTGAAAAAGACTTGACTGGCCTTGCCGTGTCTGATGCGCAGATGGAGGTAGACTCAGTTGATGGAGACTCTGACCATTATCTTAACTTCTCTCGCACAGTGGTGGTCTGCGATTCTGTCAAGGACTCTACACAGGCAGGGCTAACTGTTCTTCCTTCCTCACAGTCTATCTCTCAGCTGGATGGAGCAGACAACGATTCAGAAAGCGATGCAAGCGAAGCCAGTGGGGAAGACGACACTCAGGAAGTAGGGAATAGTTATCATAGCCAGGATACTGAGCCATCCAAGGACAAGGCACCTAATGAGCTAGTCTGCACAAGCACGGTCACATCTTTTGTACCACAGTTCATTCAAACGAATCCTGAGCCAGGGATTTTGCAGAAATTTGCTGTAGAGCAAGGTTCTGACAATCAAAAATTACAGGAATCCTCGCCCGTGCAGGATAAATGGGATGTACATGTTGATTCTACAACTGAAGTATTTACGACGGATGAATGCATACCAACAGAGGACTTGATGCAAGAAATGCAATTAGCATCTGATGCAGAGATACAAAATGTCATGCCTGTTTTTGACCCAAGCAGTGATCTTGTTGCTAAAAAAGAGGACGTTTTGAAGCAAAGTGAACGTGTAGAAGACTTGAATGAAGTGTTGTTGGATCCAGAAATGGGCCATTTTGTCTCTGCTAAAGATGGCAGCATAGTGGATATGTATGACTCCTTATTGGTCAATTCTGCAAGCAAGGAAGAAAAATCGCCATTGAACAAGGAGCATGTTTTCTTGTCCAAGCCTAAAGTGAAGGTTGTGTCAGCAGCTCCTTTGACCAGTGTTGGAAAAGTGCAAGTCACTGGTTCTGGTCCACTGTCTAATAGGAGCTTTGTCTTCCCCCAATCTGAGCCGCAGCAGAGAATAGTCAGGATGACGGTGCCTGCTGGCACAGCGTTGCCTTTGCCTGTCAACGTGGTGTCTTTGTCACATGCTGCCTCAGTTGTTCCACAAAGACAAACTGTTCTGGCTTCTTCTCACATTGCAGTCAATGGTCTGGATGCTACCAAGGAAGTCCCAAAGGCCCGAACCCTCGCCATTCGCATTCCCACCTCTAGAAAATCAAGTGTCCCGGGCGCTTTGCCTAGCCCGCAGGTTTTACTCGTCAACCGCTCTGGTCAGGTGTTGATAAAAGACCCACACACCAACACTTACCAAGTGCCCAGTGCTAATTCACCTTCCTACAGCCACATAAGCCAGATTGCTAAGATCATCCACAGCAGTAACCTTGTTCAGCGATCTGTCCCAAGGGTTGTGGTAACCCCTGTGCCTCAAGCTAGCTTCAGCCAGGGATCAACCACACACGTGGTATCATACAGCAATGGAGCTCTGCCTTCTACTAAGGTTTTGATCAGAAAGCTACCTCAGAAGACTTCTGAAGCGCAAAGGCAGAGTGGCAGCAGTCAGAAACTGAACAACACGGCAGTACCAGGTCTGCCAGTCTCTGATGATAACCAGGCAGATGAAGCACAGGCTATTATAGAGAGAGCCATGGCAAGCCACAGAGAAATGGCTAACACCGGGGTGCTTCGCCCTTCTCAGTTCCAGGTTCACCCGTACCTTACAACTCTCCAGTCTCCTGGCATTGTTGAACAGTCTTCTAGACTGCACCACCGGACTCAGCCCACTATTCTGTCCCATGCGAGGCCTCAGGTTCGAGTCAAGAGGGTGTCTTCAGCGTCAGATCGGACTAGCACCAAAAAATGCAAAACTGACTTCATAGAACAGACGGTTCCTTGCTCTCAAGACGAACTCAACAGGTAAGGCAGATAGAAGGTGAATTAAAGAAGGGTTTATATGGGAATTCAGGTTTTCATGCTTAATTTGTCTAAAACATAAATTTTTTTGGAATTTTAGATTGAACAGGGTACGCATTAAGGCCCCAACCGTTAAGGAGGTGCTGGACTTTGACCATCCAGAGTTTAAAAATCTTGTTGAACCAAAGACAGCTGAAGCCAAAGAATTAGACAACAAAAGGTTTAGTTGCTTATAAAATGTTCATTTCTACAGGCAGTGAATGAATGTGCACAGACCTTCTTCAGTGCATCTGTTTTTTATAGAGTCACTCCAATGGACTATGAATCCAATGAACTGCTGGAGAGAGAGGGGGGCAGCCATGACAAAACTCCTGTATGGGTCAGCTCTAAAAACAGTGACCTCTCTGACTGGACACCCTGTGCTGGTATTGCATTTGTACTTTTTGACCTACATATCATCCAAAATGTACTGTTGTTCATGTTGTCTAAATGGCTTTCTCCTTCCATGGTGATCAGTGCTGTTTTTTTGTAATTTGCTCTCATTTTTATCTCAGATTGGAGTTCAGATGAGGACTCTCCATCCTTTAAACAAGAACCGAATGAATGTGCCAATCAAAATCAGCCTCACCTCATCTTCAAAATCACTAGTGATGATGGGTTCAGTGTGGAAGCAGACAGCATAGAGGGTAAACATCTTCTTAACACAACGTTTCATAGCAATTCTACATGGGTGTTGTAGAGAGAGGATCTTCTGGTACCAGTTTTGTGTGTGTACATAATAGTCATTATCTCCATCATTTTCAGTGGCATGGAGGGCCGTGGTGGACGGTGTTCAGGAGGCACGGACGGGATATAGGCTTGAACAGCTGCCACTAGGGAGAATGAGTGGAGCCAGGGTACTGGGTGTCATTCACGATGCTGTGCTGTTCCTCCTGGAGCAGCTCCAAGGTGCTGCCCAGTGCCAAAACCACTGCTTCCGTTTCCACCAGTATGAAAAACCTGAGAAAGAGTTGCCGCTAAACCCCAGCGGTTGCGCTCGTGGGGAGGTCCATGTTCGGTATGACCCTTAATGAACAATTTTAACGTTACAATGCATTATTTAGATACAGGATGAATAATTTGTGTTAAAGGTGTTAGCATTATAATGACTGACTTTATTAGCTTGAATGTTTAACATTCTTATTCTGCAGGAAATCCACGTTTGACATGTTTAACTTCCTGGCCTCCCAACATCGCCAGCTCCCAGAGAGTAGGACATGTGATGAAGATGAGGATGACATTAAGCTTAAATCCAGCAGGTCAGAAATGCATTTTAGAGTCTTGCAAATACATTTTGGGTCATTTAAACAACCCAGTTGGTTAAAATATTAAGTTATATATACAGTACTGAAAATGTCATTCTTTATTTTGAAGGTTATTATTTGTTAAACTCATTACTGCAGTGTGTTCACGTGTAGCTTATTTTCGTTTGAAGATATTTTGACGTCTTTTCTGTCCCTAATTTTAATGCCAATGTGCTTTTTCAACATTTCAGACGTGCGACCAGTACTGAGCTACCAATGGCAATGAGGTTCCGGCACCTTGAGAAAACCTCCAAAGAAGCTGTGGGGGTTTATAGGTAAAGGTGTACTCTTTGCTCATTCTTATAAAATAGATTATGACTTTAAAAACACCCCTATAGTAAAGAAACTTCAGAAACTTTTGTTCTTGAACTGTGTCTGTGTGGTTTTGTTTGTGTGTAAGGTCTGCAATTCATGGACGTGGTCTTTTCTGTAAGAGGAACATCGAAGCTGGAGAGATGGTGGTTGAGTATGCTGGTAATGTCATTCGCTCAGTCCTTACCGATAAGAGGGAGAAATACTACGACAGTAAGGTACGTTATATGGTATATTCGCACATTCTTTACTATCCTAGTGACCGCTGATGGGTTTTTCTCTCCTCCTCAACATCATTCTCACAATTAAGTGAACAGTTCAGTGTTATGTTAATATTTTGCTTATATTTAAATGCTTCTGAGTCACTTCCAAAGGAGAATATTTTGTGTACCGGGGATCCCCGACTTGCGTCGAACTCGACTTACCGTACTCTTTATCGTCAAAATTTGTGGTTTTGTCGCTGCCTCTTAAAAAAGAAAAAAAAAAACGGTGTTTAAGTGATATAATAAAACTCTCAGAGCCTCAGGTGGGTAAGTGTCGCCCTCTGGTGGACTGGCAGAGGAATGGCTGCAGGGCATTACACACGTAGATGCTTATTTAATTGGTTTTCGACATGCGTCACGCTCGGAGGAATGGAAACCCGCCGTAAGTCGAGGACCCCCTGTATGTCTTCTTTACGCATTGATATTTTTGGCCTGTTTCTTACCTCACTTTGTGTTTGTGTCTCTCTCTCTCTCTCTCCCTCCAAAGGGCATTGGCTGTTACATGTTTCGCATTGATGACTTTGATGTCGTGGATGCCACTATGCATGGCAATGCAGCACGTTTTATTAACCACTCGTGTGAGCCCAACTGTTACTCGCGGGTCATTAACGTGGAAGGCCGGAAGCACATCGTCATATTTGCTTTAAGGAAGATCTATCGTGGGGAGGAGCTCACCTATGATTACAAGTTTCCCATTGAAGATGCTAGCAACAAGCTACACTGTAACTGTGGAGCTAGACGATGTAGACGCTTTTTGAACTAAGGTTACTAATTGTCTGTATAAGAAACGCTGATTTTCATCGCAGAGTTGGATGGGTGTGAATGGTTGATTGCACCCAGAGGTACAATAGCAGGTAAAGAAGAGGCAGAAGATTCAGTGTGGAAAGTTTTTCAGCTTTTGGCAATTTTAAGTGTTTCATCTCGGTTTAACAAAATTACAGTAAAGGGGTTCTGAGCTTAATTCGATGTGTTAGTGTAGGAAAAACACTAAGATGTGCAGAGTGTGGGCCTCCACAACCAGGGTTTGGGTGAAGAAACCATTTTGACATGCACATGTGCCAGTTGAAACTTTTTGGGGGGCAAGGACCAACACATCTCATGGACATCTTCAGTTTCCAGGTATTTATGACTCTTTAGAAATAGCGTTCTAGCTGAACCCATATGGATTGTAAAAGATAATGCGTAGCTTCTTAAGGACACCCCTCACAACTATGTCCATATTTCACGCTTGCTGTTCCCATTTTTCAGCAAGTGAAAGATCCTCACCTTGTATAATACAGATGTTCTCCTAATGGCTGCTCTCAGCTGTAATGCAGTACCTCCGTTCTTTAGGGCTGCTGAGTATAAACCCAATATTGTGTTTTAAGGTGTTGTGTGTTTTTTTTTCTTTTCTTTTTGCTACTGATTCTGAAGAGCTCCATAGAGAGTGCTCGATTAGCACCTTATCAGTATGGCTCTGTATTTATCAGAGTGGATTATTATTCCCTGTCTGTGAGACCTTCAGTGATTTTCAGTGAGCAGGGATTTCAGTTCATATTTTTAAATGAAGGTGCTAAAGAAAGCCTCAGAATATTTTTTCTGATGCTTTTTTAACTTTCAGCTTTGTTTTTGGTGATTTCTGTGCAGTCAGTATGTGAGATTTATTCAGTTTGGATTTCATAACGCTTCCCAGATTTGGGTACTTGTACAGATTATTTTTACCCTAACTGCAGATGGCATTTGTGTATATGAATAGGAGGAGCTTAAAGGTCTGCTCTGGGTAAGTGTGTGTGTTTGTGTGTGTGTGTTTCTGATTCTTAATGAACCCATCTATGTA
>JBBIGC010000137.1:4837687-4850804 GCA_037576955.1 Lepidarchus adonis
GATAAATAAAACGTGTATTTGATATAGCAGATATTGTACTTTTTTTAAGATGCCGGGTCGATGGGACAATTTATACCTTTGACCTCAACATGGCGGAGAGCAGCGAATGAATCATGAATGTTAAGCATTGCATCCTATTAAACTTTTCCTGCTGCTGTTAGCGGATTGTTTGAAGCTTATTAACGTCGTGGTGTTAATGTATCATCTTCCTGCAGTAGCAGAAAAATTAGGATCTAAAACTGTTAGACGTAACACTTCAGGATGAACTACTGCTCCGCCATGTTTCACTTCACTACCAAAACAAAAGCGTACATCTTTCCCATAGCACGTGAAAGCAGCTTGTTTATCTCATCCCCAGATTAATAATATAAATGGCATTGTCTACTTGTGCCAACAGAGGGCGATACAGCTCAATATTGTTAATGGTGACGCTGGGTTGCCTATCTTCAGAGATTCACCTTTCACCGCTACATATAGCCATTAGCCTAACGGGCATGTCCCAGAAGTGCGGCTGACAGACGGACAAGCTGATAGAGGCAGGAGTGAGAGACTTTTGCATTATGGAGAGAACAAACAGTCCCTGGACTCTAACTGACATAGTCTATCTCATTCATGCCAACAGGCATCTCCCTGCCTACCTCAAACACTCAGACCTATTTTGTTATCTCGTCTGTGTTGATGGCCTACAAGACATTGTTTGTCCTTGCCATAGTCTTTAGAATTGCACAGTGATGCCACTGGGGAGCTGTGTAAGATGTTGAATCAGATGGGCACCATTAGTATGCCTAGTGGGCATTTGGTGGCTACAAAATGCCAGGCATCATTAGAGCCACAACATAAAGGCCAATTAAGTAAAAGTGGATTTTTTTCTTTTCGAAAGAATGAAGCTACTCTTTCCTCAAAGAAATATTCTTTCCAAACTGAGGTACTCTACACGCCACATTACCTTTTACACCTCAGAGTTGATGAATCCCTCGAGACCCTACACTCAAGCTGATGCTCATCTTCAATTATAAAATGGATTTGAATGACTATGGTGCAACAACAGTTCCCTTTACTACTTATTTGTGGTGTTAAGCGTGTAAAAGTGCACAGCAAGTTGATCTGGAACACAACATCTTCGCCACCGCCCACATATCAGATGTTGTCCTTGAGTCTCAGGCGGAACAGGCTGCATGGCAAGTGTGTTTAGTAATCTCCCTGAAGGAGAAATTACAGTGGCGATGCTAATATGCATTCATGCTCCCCTGAGCACATTAAAGAGGGTGATGATGAGTGCACTTTCCTAGATAGGGTGGTAATCGGAATGCCTTCAGTGTTCATTAGGCCTAGCGACAGACCACCACATGCTGTTTACAGACTTTGAGAGGACTCTGTGATTCTGTTGCTTCAGAATTGAATGGTGAAAGTAGGTAATGTGCAGCAATCTTCCACAGGGAAACACAATATGTTTCAAACTTATTGTAGCATATGGTGAATTGTCACAAAACGTCAATTCTTAGGAAAAAGAAAGAAAGAATTGAAGCACATCTACAATAGAATCCAATGGGGCAGCTATAGAAATCATAATGCTGCAAATAATAAGTTTGACTACTAAGTGCTTGACTATTTTTGTTCTTTTTATCCCCAGGAGGCTTATACCGGTATATATAAACCCAGCTCAACAACAGTTTTCCCTCAAAGTACAAGGTACAATGTTCTGCCCTTTAAGACATACAATGTAACAGCGACGGGAGCTTGTTTTTCTCACTGCAGGTGACTTGCCTTCTTAAAGGAGTAAAACACATTTCTGAGTGAATAAAACCCAGCTGAATTACCAACCTGGAATTATTGATCTCAGCCAAGGGTCGTAGAGCAAAGTGAGAGCCAAGCTCTGCATCTCGGAGCCTCAAAGCTTTTTTTGTGGCTGCATAAGGCCACCAACACCTACGCTTTCAAACGCATGAAGGACGCAACCTGATTGGCTGCTGTGGCTTTTTGAAGTCCCAGTGTTTATTGCAGGTTCTTTTGGAAATATAATATAGGTGCTGTATTATTAATGATAACCAGGAAACAGCAGGTGGTATGCCAGAAATCACTATAGTTTGACTAATCTGGTACAGCAAACAAAATATAGCATTTATATAACATAATTTTTTCATCCAGGCCTACTGGTCCTCATAGGCTGTAGGCTAAGGGTCACACATCAACACAGAATTCAATGAAATGTTATTTATAATCCATATTATTTATTGTCTTTACATTTCAGACTTAGTAGAACATCACATTAAATACAGCCATTGAGAGAATATGTACCTTTTTTGGAAATTGTTGTTTTGAAAAAATTTGAACAAGAAAACATTTTCAACAACTTAAATGCAGTGTCTACAGATATAGGAGATTGTACTCCAACAGATGACATAAAAATTACTTTAATTAAAAAAACAAAACAAAAAACAACAACAACAACAACAACAACAGAGAAGACACAGGGAAAAAGTAAGTATGTTCTTACATTTATCACATTAAAATCCCCAAAATTCCAAATTAATGCCATTAGTTAGAAAATCCTGGAGATGGAAATGCCTTATTTTAACCTGACACCCAGGATATTATCTTTGCTGTTGAAATTTGTCAGCGTGCTAAGATCTACAGAACTTTGGCAAGTAGCTAAACTGAAATAAACCATTGCTATTTAAGGAAAATCATCTACAAGTAGTAAACATTTCATATGACTGCCAATTTGTTCAGTACTAGCCACTGGGAACATCGCAGAACATCTGGGAAAAGAAGTCTCCAAAAACCCTAGACTTTCACTAAGAGGTTGACAGGAAACTCTTGAAAGTGAAAGTGCAAATGTCTACAGTTAGAAAAAGATTTGCCTGCAGTTTACCAAAGGACATAAAAGCAAAACCTGTCCATTTATGTACATAGTTCCTGGTAATAGTACACTTGTGGTGTAGACCAGAGACAGTTTTTCAGACCACAATACCAACTGTGAAGCATGGTGGTGGAAATGGTATGATTGCTTTGCTGCCTTAGCACTGGTTAGCATGTCGTCATTCATTTAGCTATGAATTCTGCATCATAGAAAATAATGCTTAAAGATAAAGTCATGTGCCCGTCCATCCCCCGAGTGGAATGGGAAAATACTAATAATTTTAAATAATATAACAAAAGAAGAAACTGGTGAGCACCAGTTATAGAGTTGGTGAGCAACCAATATTTAACTGACAAAGTACAAAGAAAAAAGGAGAATTTCAATAGAAGAAAATAGATGTTCAATAGATTTATTGACCAACTTAATTGCATTTATTTTACAAGATTAAAACAATTAAAGGCTGAAACACACCAAACAAAAGACAGATTTAAAGTCAGATTAAAAAGTGCATAGAATATCCATGTAACACCAGTTTGGGAGACTCCACATTAAGCAGGCTAATTGGAAATAAAAGTATCATCCATCAAATGCTCAGCCTTGGCTAGCAAGAATGGGTCATGGCTCAAGGAGCCAAGTCAGAAATTCAAGTCATTTATGAAAAAAAAACCAGGTGCACAGTTCTCCATGCCAAAGATCAAAAAGACCATCCAGACTGTTATCAGCTAAAGGTGCTAAAGCTAACATCTGTGACAGTATGGAGAGCATCAGTGCATCTCATGAGAGAGCTACATGTATTTGAACGTACTATTGACTTGCGTACTTTAGGAATTATGAATTAACAATCAAGGCAACATCTTTCTTGGGATGACCAAGCTCAGTCAGCAGGACAATGTCAATCCACATTCTGCAGTGTGGCTTAACAGACTTGAGCGTCTATAACGAGCTGCCAGGTCTAATTTCTATTGAAAATGCATGAAGACTAAAGTCAGACAACAATGACTGACTGGCAGCATTTCCAATTGCAAAACTATGACTATAATCATCCACAGTTACAAAACAAGTTAAGTGTTATTAAAAGAAAAGTTTCAATTCAGTATCTCAAAATTTCACAAATATTGAAGTGACCTTCATTTTTGTTGTTCCTTTGCAAAAGTGACAATGACAATAAAGATATATCTTTATCTTATCTAAAAAGTGAGTACACCCCTCACATTTATGTAAATATTTTATTATATCTTTTCATGGGACAACAGTGAAGATATGACACTTTGATACAATGTACAGATTGTATAACAGTGTAAATTTGCACATTAAAAACACAGCCATTAATGTCTAAACCACTGGCAACAGAACTGAGAACACACCTAAGAGAAAATGTCCAAATTGTGCCCAATTAGTCATGTGATATGTTAGTGTTATAAGGTCTCAGGATCTCAAGGTCTGTGAATGGGGAGCAGGTGTTAAATTTGGTGTTATTGATCTCACACTCTCTCATACTGGTCACCGGAAGTTCAACTAGGCACCTCGTGGCAAAGAACTCTCTGATTATCTTAAAATAGAATGGTTGCTCTACATAAACATGGCCTAGTTTATAAGAAGATTTCCAACACCCTGAAACTGAGCTGCATATATATGTTTTCATAGGACAACACTGAAGATATGATACTTTGAAACAATGAAAAGTAGTCAATGTACAACTCACCATGGACGACCAAATAAGTTGAGGTTGTCTTTTGAAAATAGACGTATGAGAACTGGCAGCATTGCTGCAGAGGTTGTAGGGGTGGGGGTCAGTCTGTCAGTCAGATACTGTATAAGAGAAAGCTAGTGTAATCTCCTAAAAATATAGTACAGTACAGTTATAGGCTAAGCTAGTGTAATACATACAGTACTGAAAATATTAGCATAAGTGATACTTCCAAGAATTCTACAAATTTATGAATAGATGGATCATTTAGGACTTAAACTATTTTTTAAAAAAAAGCATTTTTACCCAATTTTCATCATATTTTCACAAAAATGGGTACTGTATACACAACATCAATCACAACATTTACAGTTTTTCTCAGTAGCTTTGGTGCATTTCTCACACCAGATTTAGCATTTGCATAACAGCGAGTGAATTTCTCACAAATTAAAACATTGTGGATGACCAGAAAAAGCAGGTAACCTCTTCAAAACCAAGTTTTTAAGTCACTGAATATGTCAGTGCCACCAAGTCCATTCATCATCGTCCATGGACATGACCGTCAAAATGTAAAGTCATTTAAAATTTAATGTAAACTGATGTAAACTCTGTAAAACATTGGAATGACAAGGGCAGAAAACAGAAGAAAAACACTAATTGTGGGAGATTTATTAAAGAAGAATATTTTATTGATTGTACAGATAAAAGGAGACACACCATGCACTGCAGATGATCATCCCCATGAAATGAAAAAAACAATTACATAATCAAAAAGGGAAATAATAAATTCATGAGAAAACTGAAATGTTCATCATATTGTTGCCAACATTTTGTAGCCGTAAATACCATCATCATCACCATTCCGTCTGTGAGGAGAATAATAGCTCGTCTCCAAAAACCGCCGGTCCATCCGAATAATTGTTTGAATAAACTCCGGGGCTACTATTGGAAGAAATACGGTATTTAATTTCTATTTGCTTTGATGGACTTTCTATCATTGTGATGCTTTTCTTGCTTGATATTTGTCTACCCTGTTGTCCTGAAAACCTCTACACTCCAGTCCTGTAATGACTTCAACCCCAGTGTAGTGTTTGAGTCCTTTGTCATAGAGCGTCATTCATTATATCAACCCATGATGTGAATAAAGAAGGTAAAGTATAAAATCACAACAGAGCCTCTAGTAGAAAAAATAGCCCCAGACCAGTGCAAATAATTAGGCACTTTTTCTTGTCTGACTCTCCTTGATGAAGGCCCACCTTGAAATGTGCTGAGAGACTTTCTTATCCACAGCTTTATATTGTGTATGTTGTATTGTGATTTTCTGGGTTGAATAATCGACGAGGGAAATGATGAAGACTGACACCAAGGTTCTTGTGCTCAAATTGGGCAGGAGCCCGTCACTTTAAGCTCTTATAAGAACTTGTTAAACAAGTGTGCCCCCAACTAGTGTATCACAAAAGAGCATTCAGGCATTAGAAAACCACTGAACTGTGGATAGCTTGGCTCACCGAAGTCATCCTACAGAGCGCTAAGCACAACGACGGTGAGTCCAGCCATCCAACCTAAAAACTAACACGAAACACACAAATTAACCCCAAATAAACCCATAAACACACAATTCCCCAAACAATAAACAAAGTAACCCCCATGAAACACACTAAAACCCTGTGAAACACACGCCTCGGCTACATTACAATATCAGAAAAGGGCCATGGCGATCCTTTTTAGGACACCTCTAGTGTAAAATTACTTTTTATACCAGCCCCCCTCATTTCAGGGCACCACAATGTTTGGGACAATTGGCTTCACAGGTGTTTATAATTACTCAGGTGTGTTTCATTGCTTCGTTCATTTTCCAGAAGAAACAGAGGCAACACTTCAAGACACAAACCACAAAAACAGGATGATCAGATTACAGTTTGTGGAAAAGTACATAAAAGAGTCAACAGCACAACATGTGTTATTCCATAAGCTGAAGAAGGAAAAGCCCCAGAACAAGCAGGAGAAGAAGGTGACTACAGCAAAGGCTTGGCAGAGCATCACCAGAGAAAATACTCAGCAGCTGGTGATGTCTATGAATTCAGGTAATGTAAGCCATGTAAGGGATATGGGATAAGTAGTAAACATGACTGATTTAATATGCCTACCATTACTTTGTCCCAAACATTATGGTGCCATAATTTCCTTGTATAGAAAGTATTGCAATTTCTACATGGTGAAACTAAACATATGCAAATAATTTTAAATTAAAGTCTGGAATGTGCACTTTAATCAAGTTTAATTTGTTTGATGGTAAATATTTTTTTTTGTTGTTGTCCCAAACATTATGGAGGGATATGAAGTTTAAGTTATGCTTGTTTTTCTACAAAGCTTGGGTCTTATCTCATTTCTGTATTCCCTATCCAACCATGCGCCAGTGATAAGAATAATATTCATATACTATATACAAGTATATGCATATGTTGAATAAACATTGTTTAATTATTGAATAAATGTTACATTTTTTGTAACTGTTTTCATTACACCTGACACAAAATGCAATGAAATTAGCATGTTGTTAATTCACCGTCTCCTTTATGTAATCAACAAAAGTACAAGGAATACTTTGGCTGATCATTTTTAATACATATAAATTGTGAATTTTATGCCTGTAATACAGAGGCAAAAATAGAGTACATGTAAGGTTTGTCCACTAGGTGGCAACCTTTTGTTTGTTTTCTGTTAGTGTTCCATTTCCTGTTGTCCTTAATTAAGTCTCCGCCCTGTCCCAGCTGTAGTTTGTTTGTTCTGTCTTTATAGTCTAGCTCTTTGGTTTAGTCTGTGTTGGTTCATGTTTGGATGTTGGATGGTCCCTGTCTTGTTTGCTTCATGTCACTGTCATTATTAAATCTTGTTTAGCACGATTCCTCGCAATTGCTTCCTCACTGACCGCAAGCATGACAGATGAACCGACTGTATCAACAATGGAAGACGCGAGCGAATTCAATGTGTACAATATCAGTTTGGATAGAATAAAGAGATGGCTTCAAGAAGGGGCTGAGTACAACCAAGGCCTGCAGCTCCTACGATGGCTGAAAATGGGGGTTGCGCTGTCTGGGGAAGACAGGGTAAATGCCTTGGAGAACCGCGTGAAATGTATTGTACAGGGCTTGGAAGGCAATCCCAGAGAGGGGGAAATCTCTTGGGGGTCGCTAAAGGGCTCAGAGCAGGAAACCTCACCAGCCAAGAGGAAAAGACGAAGGAAGAGACATGGGGCTGGTGAGAGTTCAAGTGAATTGCCCAAAGAGCCAAGTATCACGAGCAAGCTGGAGCCGGAGCCGAGCGAGCCGGAGCCGGAGCCGGAGCCGAGTGAGCAGGAGCCGAGCGAGCAGGAGCAGGAGCCGAGTGAGCCGGAGCAGGATCCGAGCAAGCCGGAGCCGAGCGGCGGAGAGCTGCATATCGACATCGCCAGCGACGGAGAGCCGGAAGCTGGGCCAACAGCAGCAGCTGAGAACAACCAGGCCTTGAGGCCTGTAACAACAAACGGGAAAAGAGATCCGGAGAACGTCACGGTGAGCGGAGAGAGTGATCCGGAGAGTGACGCGGTAAACGGAGAGAGTGATCCGGAGAGCGATGCGGTGAACGGAGAGAGAGATCCGGAGAACGTCGCGGTGATCGCCGGAGAGAGCGACGCTGAAGGAGGTGAGCAGGCCGCAGAGAGCGCCGCTGAAAGATTCTCACAAGTGCCAGGGCACGGGAGAAAGGATGGGTCAACTGCCAAACCCAGGGGTGCTGGATCAGTCTTTATAGTCTAGCTCTTTGGTTTAGTCTGTGTCGGTTCATGTTTGGATGTTGGATGTTCCCTGTCTTGTTTGCTTCATGTCACTGGCGTTATTAAATCTTGTTTAGCACGATTCCTCGCAATTGCTTCCTCACTGACCGCAGGCATGACAGAACATTTTTAATAGTTCATATTTGAGTTTGAAACATTCCACAATAAACAGGGAGACAAATAACATTCAGGGCCTAATAAAAGGGTTCATTAGGAGCATCCAACAAGGGCTCAGTCTTTGCAAGCAAACATTGGTTGATACAACTTTGTGACAATCTTCTAGATAAAATTGCCAATCAGTTCAAATAAGGTGTTTCACTGTCTGTAATACATAATAATGTTAAAAGATTCAGGGAATCTGGAGAAATCTTATCTGTGTAGGACAAAGCTGGATCTCCTGTTGAATGTGCATAACCTTAAAGCTCTCAGAAGGTGTTGCATGAGAAATCATCTTGCTACTGTGATAAATATTTCAACACAGGTTCTGGAGTACTTCAGAAAACTGTTATGACTGAAAACAGGCCCAAGCTCATCTCAGATAGACTAGAAGACAGAGGAAAGGTGTAAGTGTCATTATCTGTCATGGAATGGGGGTGCAGCATTCATTAGGATTTTGGAGAGGTATGCTGTCATCAAGGTGATGTGTTTACTCAGGACCTTCTCCTACATGTTCTACAACAGCAAGACTTAGACACAAAGTGTGTGTTTAATTCAAATGGAAGGTGATGTCACACAGTAGTAAACAAGCCCCTTGCAACTTTTTTGTGTTACTTCTTTTGTTGGACAACAACGCCTCAAAAGTCTGTGACTACCTCATCACCTAAACCTGATTTTATTTGTTCATAGTTTTCTTCTCTTTTTATCACTCTCCGGTGTCGAGCAGAGGAGGATGGGTTCCCCTTCTGAGTCTTGGTTCCTCTCAAGGTTTCTTCCTATATTTAGGGAGTTTTTCTTCCACTGTCGCTTTGGCTCATTGGGGCTCGGACCCGGATTCTATAAACTCTGTAAAGCTGCTTTGTGACAACGTCATTTATAAAAACACTGTATTAATAAATGGACTTGAGTTGAAAATTTACTAAACCCAACAATAAAGTTTACTTTAACCACGACGTTGATCAGATACATAAAATCAATCTACAGATCTGACAGTTTCACTACTGCAAGAATATAACTTACAGTAAATATGGTACTTGCATCTTGCTTTAACAATGGTGAAGAAGCACTTAAAGAACTTAATGACAAAGAAGAATGTCCTGGACTCTTAGCACTAGTAGATATTAATAGACCTTGTGGTTTATACTATAGCACTTACCGTCTGTTTACACTTCATTTACATTTAATGATAATGTAGAATGTGTTTTCACGTTCAGATCGCAATGTTGTAATGGATTCTATGACTTGTTCCTGCACCTGGACGTTGCTTTGGACAAAAGCGTAAAAATGTAAATGTATCTGTCATAGTCAATTAAAACAGTCATTATAAACTTCTTTATAATTTTCTGTTCAGAATGAATCAGAGACGCGTGTCTTTTATTCCAGGGAAAGTGCGGAAATGAAAGCAGTAAGTTACAGTGGATGATTCATCAGGGACTGCAATCTGGAATGGAACTCTAGGCACATTTGCACACACCCAAATTCACACATCCATATTTAAGAGCACACGTGATAACACACAAAAATACAAATACGCACTCTCTCGTTTCAGAACGAAAGGCCCTTGGACTGTCTGTAGGTGTTAGAAGAAAACGAGAGATGGAGAAAGACAGAGAGAAGGAGAAGGAGTGAGAGAATGGAAAGAGCGGGAGTGAGAAAAAGGATGACTCACCCTTCAAGAGACCCTCCTGTAACTTCAGGCAAGCACGTCGGACGCATAAATAAATGATGATGCGGAGTCCTGATGTGGGTTTTATAATGGCAGGATGAAGCATTTTGCTCCCTCTCTATCCCTCAGGGTCAGAGATACTTTTTCCTCTGTTGTGAGAGGTGCAGCTGGGGCATTGATTCGTCACACATCATCTGTCTGGAATGAAGTATGATTTGTCTGCACTTTTGGGCTTTTGAACCTGCTAAGCTGCAGATAGAACACGAGTAGGAGTGTGCAGCCAGGCATGCAGCTGCCATATGCCTTCGTCTGATGGTGGAATTGAGCTTTTTTTCAATGGATCGAGATTTAGTAAAAATATACACATGCCCGGTACGAGTTGATAAAGTACCAACCTCGCATAAACACTGGTAGTTTCATTAGAAACACCATGAAGATCCATCTTTTATGTTTTTGTCTGACTGTAGCTTCTCTCTACCCCATCCATTAAAGCAGAAGAATCACAATAGGACCACGACTATTGGTGGAAAGAACCTCCTCTCGCATCTAAAACATGGATTGCCAGTAAAAATGCATTGTCCTCAGCTCCAGCCAGACACCACTTTAGATGTGAGGAGCAGCTTGTCCAAACTCTGAGAAGGACACTGAAGAGAGGAGCCAGCTTTTATAACTTCCTGGAAAAAGCACACAGGACTTTTGATTGGTCCAAATAGCTAGCGAGGTGGCTAGGCTAATTTGTTGACATTCCAGGAAAGAACAGAGAGAGAGAGACTGCTAGCGGTGATCTAACGCTAAAACTTAAACTTTGTTTATACTTTAGAGGCACAAGGGGCTAGCGGTGGCTAGGCTAACACCTCAAGGACAAAGGCAAAGCATCTGTTGTATAGGAGATACAGCCCAAATAGGAAAATGTTCTTAACTGGGCGGACACATGCGTGACGTGTCAAAACTTTTTGGTGTTTTCTCTATAAAAGCCAGGACCGGTTGAGTGGAACTTTGTAAGTCGTGAAGGTAGGACGCTCGGTCATGCCTTCTCTCACCCAACGCTGCGGACTCTTCGGGGAAAACTTCAGTTTTACATCTGTTCATCTGTTTAATGTAACTGTATTTTACTGAAAAACTGTGAGTAAACAAATCTTATGTTTACTGCTAAAATGTTTCTTGTTCAGTCTTTGTGTGGAAAATCATTTATTCATAAAATAGAAGGTTAGGTTTGTCTAAAAGACCTCATATAAAACTATATAAAATCCTCCCTGTTAGATAGGGGAAGAAACCGGCTCTTTCCTCTTTCTGACCTATGGGGGTAGCTTCTTGTGATGTATTAATAATATTAATCAAGGTGTGCCAGAGCATAAACTGTAATGGTTATTAGGTTATATTTAACATATACAGTATATAAATATACCTATTTAAATCTACACTGCCGATGAGATGTTTCAGGTTGTGGATACAAAACGGCACCGATACAACACCAGGTATTAACCCTGTATCTACCGAACATTTAATTAATATTAATTAATTAATTAGTTAATATCGGAGGAGAAAAATCATCCAATTCAGCCATTTATAGTACACACATTATTTCATGTCATGTAGTTGGCCATGTTTTACTTCCTGTGAGGTAGCAGCAGGGCTTAATTAGCAAATGATAAGGACCCGGAGCACTGGGTAGTAATAGGTCCAGCAGGTCAGTGGGGTGGGGGAAGGTCATGGAACAAGAAAAGAAAATGCAGCTTCCTAGCAGCTCTTAAGCATTAAACAAGGCTCTTAAAAATGTACCATTCTCTAGACATTTGTCCCAAAATTAAAAAGTGAGAACCTGTGGTTTTTGCCATCTCGTTTGACAATAACAGCTGTTGTGGATGCATCTGCGAGTTATTTTTATTACCATTTTATTTTGCCGTGCAGACAAGCAAGACAAATGAAAGTGGTTAACTCAAGGTGGTTAAGGTCTGCTGCCTCATTTTCACAATTTCTTAACTAAACTGTGTCCCTTCTTTTTTGACAGTTGTCACTTTTCATCTTTTTACATTAACTTCCACATTATTAAATCAAGAAGCACTTACATATAGTGTTATAATTCAAACTTTAAAGCTATTCTTGGCATTTTTACTAGGAAATTGGTTGATTCCCAAGGTTTCTACAAGGAAACAACGGTATTGTGTCACCTCTCTAGTCGTGAATTCTTGCCACAGTGAATGTTGAAGTAAAATATAAGTATATTCCAGTGATTGTGTAGAATCTTTTCAGGAAGAGGTCAGACTTGCTAACTGATTTAAAAGATTTTATTAGACAGAGAGAATATTACAGTTTACAGTTACAGGTTTTGTGGAAATTCTGTTAAAATGGGATCATGAGAGAAATAGACTAAGAGCTAAAGAAAAAGAGAGAGAGGGACTCGGACTGTCCCAAGAGGAAGTGTAGATGTCTTTCTGAAACTTGTAAGATGATGTGTTCAGTTCCAGTCCAGTTCTGTGACTCCAGACCAGTCCTGTTACTCCAGACCAGTCCTGTTACTTCAGACCAGTCCTGTTACTCCAGACCAGTCCTGTGACCTCAGACCAGTCCTGTTACTCCAGACCAGTCCTGTTACTCCAGACCAGTCCTGTTACTCCAGACCAGTCCTGTGACTGCAGACCAGTCCTGTTACTCCAGACCAGTCCTGTGACCTCAGACCAGTCCTGTTACTCCAGACCAGTCCTGTTACCCCAGACCAGTCCTGTGACCCCAGACCAGTCCTGTTACCCCAGACCAGTCCTGTGACTCCAGATCAGTCCTGTGACCCCAGATCAGTCCTGTGACCCCAGACCAGTCCTGTGACCCCAGACCAGTCATGTTACCCCAGACCAGTCCTGTGACACCAGACCAGTCCTGTGACCCCAGACCAGTCCTGTGACCCCAGACCAGTCCTGTGACCCCAGACCAGTCCTGTGACCC
>JBBIGC010000137.1:4919707-4937310 GCA_037576955.1 Lepidarchus adonis
GTTTTCTGCCATGACTTTCATCCAGAATAGCGGCAAAGTTGAGTCTCTAACACACTTAGATGTTACAGATTGAGATCATATTTAATTATTATATGCTCCACGGCCCAGTACCGGCCTGCAGCCTGGGGGTTGGGGACCACTGGACTAGATGAACACTCAGAACACACTAGTACACTGTAACAGCCTTTTCTCTTAAATGCATCATACATTTGAACTGTTGCTTTTTTAAATAACATCAATAAAAATACAATGTGGTAAGAGGCAACTAAAAGTGAGGGGAATTTGGCTGTTTAGCACAAGTCATTCATAAATATACAACATAGTTTAATGAAAAAATAAGTACATCTCATGGAAAATGCTGATTTTGCTGCATATTTGAACAAGCAAACTTCTCACCCTCTTTAATACAGTTTAAATAAGGTTAATGTAGTTCAAAATCAAAAACATCCCTGAATACTGACATTTCCACCACCATGCTTCACATGTTATATAAGCTTCTTGTCCTGAAAGTTTGATCTATGCCACGTGTGTACTGTTTCTGTGGGCCAACAATTCTGTCTTTGATTTATCTGTTGAGAGCGCATCATTCCACAAGGCCTGGTCTTTGCCTGTGTGTTCTTTGGTGAACTGTAATCTTGCTCTAATGCTGTTTTTGAAGAACAAAGACTTTTTACTGGCACGTCTCCCCTGCAAGTCAAATTTATCACGTCTCTTTTGTTTGCACTTTCACACTAACAGTTGCAAAAGTTACCTGCAGATCCCGTAATAAAATTTGGGCTTTTTTGGAAATGTGATCCTGTATTAAATTCTCAAGGTGAATTTACTAATTGCCAGTCCCGGACACAGTGACAGTTGTTTGAAATCTTTGTCAATTGTAGATACTTTTCTTTACAGTAGAGTGGTATATTTAATATAATTAAGATCTTTTTTAAACTCTTCCCAGAGATTTTGATGAAACCTCTTTCAGATCAAGGTTTGTGTTTAGAAGGTTTTTAGGGCTGTGGCCAAAAAGATTGTATTGAATGGCTTATTTCATATTGTTCTGTACATTGTTACCTCAAAAATACAGTACGATATTATAAAATGATTTTTTATTTATACTTACTTTTTCTGTAAGTATGCCCAGTTTGTTTTTGTTTATTTAAAAAATGAAAATGACTATAAAATGTCAATTTCATGTGTCATTAATTGGATATTAAATCAATATTATTTGTAGCTGCTGTATCAAATAGGGAGAAATGTTTGCTTGTATCATGTAGCACACCTGCCTGGAAGCATCTGTACTGTTTTTTTTCACTCTATTACAGTTTTTCCCCTTTAATTTGTAACCACTGCTCCTTGAGATCTAACTTCTTGCACATTTAAGCATCAACCGTAGTAAACCTCACCTGATGCTTTCAGTTTTAAAAGTAGAAGTGTGTTAGTTTTAGATTAGATCTGACACTTGCAAGAAGGTATATCTCTAGGAGGATTGTAAAGTCATTATTTGATTTTATACCAAGTATAAAACGTCTTCTTGTTGTTAGTAGATGTTTATTGTCATTTATTTTAAGGAGGCACATATTGTTGGAACTGCAGAAGTGAGTTGAGGGCGCAGTTTTTGGTTTCAGATTAGAAAAACTGGTTTGAAGGCAAAGAAGGACAGAGTGTAGACTTGCAGATGGAGCTGAAGGGCAAATAAAGACTGAACCATGAAGATGATTGGCTGAGTCAGACAGGACTTTAATTCAGACACAACAACCAACCAAACAACCAATGACGAGGAGACAAATTCATTCACACACACACACACACACACACACACACACACACACACACCGTTTTTTGGACGGGAATCCGTCAGTGTCCACTCTGCTTTCTTGCAGTTGGGAAACACAATTTAATCCAGCCTGGGTCCAGCCCCAAACATACAGCTACTGTTGGTAAGCCAAAGAGCACAGGCAGTGTGTGAGAAAACAGCTTGCAATAGCAAGTAAATGTATATGTGTGTGTGTGAGTGTGTGCCAGTGTTATATTTTAAAGCAGGGGTGTTGAAGGAGGCTGGTGTCCTGCACAGTTTGCTGATTTCCCTGCTCACACACACCAGCCAGGCTGAAGGAGTGTGTGTGAGGAGGGGAACTGCCAAACTGTGCTGGATACCGGCCTCCGGGACCTGAGTTCGACACCGCTGCTTTAAAAAGTCCAGTTGCAGGTGAGTTTAATGTTCCATGTGTGTGAGCAAGCTTCCTAAAACAACTGTGGCCTGTGACCGGTCTGTGTGTGTGCATTCAGTGTGTGTCACCACTCATGCTTCAGCTGTGCTGGCCTCCTAACTCCATACGAGTGTGTTTACTCTTCCCTTTTCCTCCCTTACCCACCAATCACACACACACTGCCTCTATGCTGTTGTAATCTCACTTCAGATGTGTGCATCACATGTACCTCTCAGTGTGGGCCCTCAGTGCCTGTTTGTAGAGTCGGTTAGGCTTCAGTCTGTGTGTGGGCACGCTTGTGAACCTGTGTGGCATATTTATAGAACACAAAAGCATGGCCATGTGGGAAAAAATATGCCACATCACAGAGACAAGGGCACAGTCTTTTCATCCTAAAACTTGACTTGATAGTTGGGCTAAGCCTCATATAAAACAGTTTAAAATTGACATTAAAATACACAGATACGCTTCTATTTGTGCATTTAATGTGGTTTTATATTTAGAATTTTATAGATCTGCAACCTTGTCAGCTTAAAGTTTATTTTATCCTGTAATTGTCAGTTATGACATTTTTATATTTAAGTCTAACAGTCTTAGAGAGATGGTGTCCAGTACAGTTACGTGATTTCACTACTTAAACACACCCAGTTCAACTCACCTGTTAATTGCCAGGAGTGTGTGAGTGAGGAGTAAAATCACTAAATTGAATTGGACAACAGCCCTTCAGGCCTTAGATGTTTTCTTCTGCTACTACCTCAGTTTAGTCAGTTTCCACTGTAATTGCTTAAATATTTTTTGGTAGCAGCTTCATCATTCTGGTAGAACAAAATGCAAATCATACCATGCAAATGGATTTTTTTTAAAGTCAGCCATCCAGTGACAGTTGCTCATGCATTGCATCTACTCTGTTCTGTCAGAGCGAGTACCACGGATGAACAATGCTCAGCTGGCCTCCACCGGACCTCTGCTTTCCAGCAAGACCAACAACACAAGCCATCATCCATTCTCTCATTCTTTCCACAACCTGGCCCAGCTTCCTCCATCATATGAAGCTGTTATGAAGCCTGAGATTAATCGTTATTCTTCCCTCAAGAGACTAGGTGAGTATGTGTATGTGGGATATGTGCACTATACGACAAGAAAATTGGCCATAAATATGTATACAGACTCTATATAATGTACTGTGTGTGTGTCTATATTAGGGGTGTGACAATATATCAATATGCTGATATATATCGTTGTCCTTGCTCATGCGATATGATAATTGATATGCTGATTTCAATATCGATATTTAAATGAATAAACATTGACTCATTGGTGTCACTACTTGTTCTCTCCTCTGGGTGGCGCTGCTCAGCTGAGTGCAGTAGACTTGGGTGAGGGCTGAAGAACTTCCCGACACGTAGATGCAGAGAAAGCTCGGCTGATTTGTCTGATTTGGTTATTAGAACATTGTCGGAACAGACCATGGATTATTTTGTGATTGTATATCTCTTTCACAAACTCGTTTAATAGTGATGGGTGGCCCTACAAGCAAACCGTCAACTTAAATAAACACACTTCACTAGAAAGCGTCTTTAAAAAGGTGGAAAGACTCAGAAATCCAAGCGCGCATACAGAGCAATATCTAGTGTTTGCTGAACTGTCCTCAATAATGATTTAGATCAAACAGAAATGTAATGCTCATAATTCGTCTGGTATACACAGGGTTAAACTAGCTGGCTGTAGCGGAAGGCATTTCATGGGGAGCAATGCACTGTGGACTATGTAGTGTCTGGTGCGGGAAAATATGGGAGTTGTAGTTCGGTTGGTAGCATGCTGTTAGTGCAACTTGCCAAGTGACAAAGGGGAACAGAAGTGAAGCCTGAAGCTGAAGTAGCGGTTTCTCTTCACTTCTGACTGCGGTCACAAAGCAGATATGGGAAATGTGACAATAGCGTTGCTGTTACTTATGTAAATTAATAACGCATCTCCGTGTTTCTGTGATGTATTGCGATATATCAATTATCGCAGAATCACCGCATCACAATATTTCTTTCATGTTTCGGTATTGTATCATGAGCTACACTGTGATTCCCACCCCTAGTCTATATATATATATATATACACATGCACACACAGTACATTAATATATAGCATATAGCATTATAGCAATATATAGCAATATATAGCATTTAAACATAAATGTGTTATTAATGCCCATTTGAGTATGTTTTTTTACTATAAAGATACTATTTTCAAGATGTGACCCCATGACAGTGAAGATTCACTTCACTCTTGCAATTGATGAATCAATGGATTGTCCTTCAAACTCATTTTATCATTTATGTTTTCTCCAATAACAGAGAAAGATCTGGATGAGTACACGGGTTATTATACCTCAAAGAGACAACCCAACAATGCACCACCTTCTTTCCACTCCTCCCAACATCACCTGCACTGGGGGGGTGACTACACTCTAGGGGCACGGGGAACACTGCCTCTACATTCGTCCCGCACTCGAATACACGTACCTACTTCTACCTCCACACCAAACCCTTACCCCTTACCACAGTCGCCATACAGCCCCACCTTCCAGACAATGAGCAAACCACCACGTCGGGTGTTGTCTCAAGACCAGCTTCTGGCTTTGGGAGATGGGAACACCCTGTCTCACCTCTCTAAGAACCAGCAGCACCAGTACTACAAAGCCATGACCACCAGCAAGAGTTCCAACTCCCAGACACTGCGAAAGTCCCATGAGCGCCTCCTGGTGTCGCCCGATCATTTAGAGGAGAGAATGATGGGTGGTGTGATGGGTGACTATGGGGGCATGATGCCAACCATGTCTCATCTCAACCACCACAAGAAAGCTCAGTCGCAGCAGAACGTGTGTATGACGCCCTCACTCGACCGCCACCACATGATAAAGATGAACTCGCATCCGACCTCTGGCCGCGAACAGGAGCGTAGCACGGCTGCCCCCATGCCAGCTGGCCATGGCGCTGGCACTGTGGGCTGGGGGGAGGGTCACAGTTCTGGGGGCAGAGCTGGAACCATGGGCCACAGTGCTCGCAGGATGGCCTTCGCCACAAAGCGGCAGAACACCATAGAGCAGCTGCATTTCCTCCCCGGGGGAGGCGGGGGAGGGGGCGGCGGAGGAGGCGGCCAGGCATTGCGGACAGGGAGTAAGAACGAAGTCACTGTGTGAGGGAGGAACGAGGGAGAAAGAGACAGAAAGGGCTTGACAGAAAGTGAGATGCTGAGATGCATTTGCTCAAGTGAAAGAGGGAAACACTACTTTCAGGAAGGGATACAGTGGGAAGAAAGAAGAGAAACGAAGGCAGGGGAGGTTCATAGTGAGAACAAATGTAGGGCGTGATGCTGATAGCAAGGGATGTGGGACCTCAGAGAGAAAGATGTGAGACGATACACGTGCAGATCCCTTATTTGCCCCCTGCTGCTTGTTGCTAAGAAACAAGGATAGCTAAGCCTTGTGATATGAATGTGTTTTTGCGATGAAACTAAACGAACTAAGTAGGTTCCCAGTTCTTACATACGTGGCTGTATATTAAAATGTCGGAGGCAACATTTGAGGCATATTTTCTGAAGGAAAGAAAGCTGAAGAGGAATAAATACATAGGAAAGAACGCTTTCTCCAATCTTCCTAGAAGGTAAACTTCATTCTGAGTTGTATTGCTGAAGCGTGGTGGTGGATTTTAGCGAACAGGAAGTGGGCTGAGAATTTTTATGCTGTTTGACAGTTTACTGAAGGGTTGCCTGATTCTAAGTAAATGTATTTTCCAGTTTTGTAACTAATCATGTATTTTGGACAATGAGGTGCCACCAAAAGTTTTCCCAACTAGTAACTGATTGGCACTAAGAAAAGGAAGGAAATCCATGGTTTTCTAGGAGACAAGAAAGAAAGAAATTGTGGCGTTTTTGGAACGAATTTGAGGGGACGTGATGAATCTGTTTTTGACTTCGAGGCTGAAGTTTCAGCAACGCTGATTTGTCAGAACGGTGTAGTTGATTTTTGCATTGTGGTTAAGTACCTAATTGATGCTATATTTGAAACGGTGCCTCTGAGAGTGAGGAGGAGTTTGATTCATTTACTTGGGGCAAATATTTAGAGCATCCAGAAGACTAGAGGAAGGAAAGAGTTATTGACTAGACCCATCCAGGGTATCTGGTAGTAGTCAATAGTGGTTCTACCTTTTCATGCATGTCTGACCAGTCAAGGGACTGCAACATATGACTTTTTCCAGCCAGGGCCCTTTTGGTCTGCGATCACGGGTGTGTACGAGTAGACACGTTAATTACGAGCATGCATTTCTATCGACAAAGATCAAAATCTCACAATTTGTAACTGCAGCTGTTCACCGTATGAGGGGGAATGGGAAAGGGGACGGCCATGCAGTGGACACTTTATTCCAAGGGCTATTCTGGAACGTTTCTCTGTATGTCTGTGCTTCAGTGTTTGCTCAACATTCTTTTTCAAATGATCATTATTGCGTGTCAGTGTAAGCGACACAGCTGTTTAGCAGAAGAACATAACCTAATCATTAAAGAGTATGAAAAACAGTCCGAAAACGTTCAGGCGAACGTGTTACACTGCATCATTCTTCCGTCCGTAAGGAGGATGACTTTTGTATATTATATTCCAAAGCATTGTTTCGTTCCTGAAAGGTTTTATTGTTCCTCCGCTGTGTGCGCACCAAACGGACAATGTTGTGGTGAGTGAACTGAAAGTCAATACGCGGAAATCGGCAGAAAAATCAAATGACTATTACGGGATCAATAGTCCGGAGAATCAAATTAAGCATTATTTCTTTCTACTTAAATTACCTCCGTACAAAAATGTTACAAAAAATTAAGAGAATCCCCAGTGTTCTGATGTGTATACATGCCAATTTACATCCACATATTGTTCTTATTATTAATGTTCATTCCCATTATAATTATTCTGCTTACATTCCTGTGACTTCCGTTTCCCTTTTTTGTTACTATTGAAGTTTCTAGTGACTCCTGACCTTTGTAATTACTGAGAAAAAAGCAGATGCAATCAAAGTGAAAAGACAAGAAGCATGAAGATGTCAAAGCCAGTGTTGATGATGTCATATTGCTGACTCTTGATGTCCAGGTGTGTGCGTGTCCTGTTAGTGTGTCTGTGTTTCTGTGCCTGTGTGTAGTTCAGTGTCTGTTTTTTGGAATGCTGAATCTCACATTCCATCCGACTTCTATCTGATTTGTGAGAAGTCAGAGAATGTGCATTTCGAAAAACCCAAGGAAATTAAAACGGAAAAAACAACAGATATTACTTTATTTTCTGTTCACGTGGGTGTTTTTTTTTTCTCTTGTCGACACAAGCTTCCATAATAATATATGTTGTAATAATTTTGCTAACCCGCACACCTGCATTCTCTAAAGTATTTTTAACCATAAACATTTTTACATCTAGATTTTGGACTCTGTTCTTTATTACAGACACACAAATGATGTAGGGCATGATCTAGTGTAATGTTGTTCCCAATAAAAGATTTTTTTAAATATATTTTGAGAATAAACTCCCCATCACTACAAGAAGACGTCACATTTTGTGCCAGTGGGTCTCGCAGAACTGTATGATTGCTTCAGGATATTTTTTGCAATTATATATTATTTTTGCAATAATTAGTGTTACGGCCCCCAGGTTGTAGTGCCACATGCCACAGCATTTTATTACATGTATTTTATGTGTGATTTAGTCTGATTACTAAAGGGGTTTTATGTAGGACCTCTGTCCCTTTATTCTTTTATTTTTATCAGGAATGTTTCTTTCTTCACTTCAAAAATTACTTGTAGGAGTAAATTTTATATAAATTTATGTCCTGCCAGACAATCCACATTTTTTGTACTGCTCCATCTACCAATATACCAGTTGTTGTTGTACATTGTTGTTGGTCTGTTCGTAGCTGGAATAGAACCAAATCGGGCAACCAGTAAGTCTGCTGGATACTATTAAACTGGCTAAATATCCACAGAAGTTTGGAAATGTACTAAAATCTGCTAATTTAATTTAAATTAGTGTTAACTGACCCAAGTACAAAGAAATGAAATTTTTCATTAAAACAAGTATGTGACTTATTAACTCTTGAACTTTTATTTAACTAATGAAGCTAATGTTTTCATTGATCACCTTAAATGTAGTTTGTAAAACAATTTTTTGAATTAGACTCCTACAACATCCTCAAAAGTTTTTTTACCACGGTGTTACATCACTTTTTCTTTATACTGTTGAAAACTGTTACAGTTCTGCAAATGGAATTGTTGCCAATTCTTTCTTGACACAATACTTCAGCTCTCGAGTCCATTGGCCGTTGGCTGAGACGAATCTGGCCTGACGTTGTCTTGATGGCGGAACATGTCTCTCTAAAATCCTATAATATGCCCTTAATGTAAACTTTACATTCATCCCGTGAGCACTGAAGCCCCCTGTACCATGACCGATGCTTCATTGACCGTCTGGGTGGTGCCCTTCATCTTTGCAACTGAGGTCAGAGTGCATCTGACCACAGCACACTTCTACCACCATCTTTTGGTACATCTGAGGTACAGAGAACTCTGTGTTTCTGTATAGAACTGAAGTTTGTCTTTCCCTTTGTGTAATAGAGTTTAACATTGTATTTCTTGATGGAAAAGTGACAGTTTTCCAACAACTTCCTGAGCCTCATGTGGCTATATTCACAGTTTCTGGCCTTGTCCTCCAGATGCTGAGATTTCTCCATATTTTCTGAAACATTTTGAAAAATTACATACTGTAGCTGATGAAAGTGGCGTGCCCATCTTTGCCCATCCAGAGACTGAGCCTATGGTGGATGCTCCTTTTATAGCCAGTGATTATCCCCTGACCTGTTATCAACTCATCTGTTTATTGTGAAATGTTTCAAAACAGTGTTGTTTTAATTTTAATTTTCATTTATTTTTACCTTTTTTTGTTGCAGGCATCGGTTTCTTGATATTTGCTAAATACAGTTAAGGTGATAAGTGAAAACACTGAACAATTTGTAATTAAATAAAGTTCAAAAGTTAAAAATAATCTGGAAAAACCCAAACTTTTCCAGAAATGAGGACTATACAACAGTAAGTATCCTTAGTTCCCAAACACTTTATTCATTTCCCAAACTGCTATATCCATTCTGGGTCGTAGGGAAGGGCCAGGCAAGATACACACCCATCGCAAGGCAACACACACACACACACACACACACACACAGAAACACAGGACCATCATGCTGCCGAACATTTTGCAATTAAAAGAAAAGGTAATGTTACAATAATTAATAACTACATGGACGAACGGATGGATGGATGAATAGACTGAAGCACACAAGATTCAAGATGGACGTCACCATGCTATTCAACTATTTTATTTGAAGCTGTTCACTGATTTTTACTTGGTTCACATTCAGACTAAGAACAGTATTGTTGTCTGGATCCCAAGATCCTTCTAGAACCAACTTTAAGTCATGTTCACGTTTGGGGATCACCCCGGTTTCCAGGGCCCTGTGCTCTGAATCAACCTTATTTTTCCAGCTGGTACTGGTGTCCATGGCCTTATGTCTAACACATACTGTATTTAAACATCATACAATATGTTTCCAGATACATTTCAGCAAAAAAGAAAGATTAATTATTCTAGTGTTTAATTAAAATTTAATAATTGATGTATCTTACTTAAAATGTCCAGTGATTTTGTCTTTATTCTTGAAAGAAAAACCTCTCTTCAGCCCTCACCATTTCCACTTAAGAGAGTTCCTGTTTCCATTCCCCTATTTAGCAACACTGACAAATCCATGCAGATGTGTTGTAGATGCTCATCTTCCCAATAACAAGCATGACATTTCAATTAAATGCAACCAATTCATGAGTATCAAATCTATTCCTAAACAAAACAACTTCTAAACCCAGTCTTTATTCTAATCATGTTCATAATTAGCTTAGCTTAGAGTATTAAGGATTAAAGTGTCTGTGAATAATCTATGGAAACTTCTTGAAATGAATTACGACATAATTTTGACCCCAAAGATCAGAAAACACCAATTGTGCCAAAATGAACGTAATGTTTGCAGTTCTCCTTTGGAAAAGAAAACAGCAAACTGCACGACCCACATGGAGTAAATTATATTTCTTTTGTTTCGATCAGCATCCATTTGACAGAAATTTAGTCTGTAAAACATGATTGTTACCATGGAAACCATATTTAATTAACAGGCAGAAATATTTTTCAGAATGACATAAAAACCAAAGCAAGCAAGGGTGGGTCTTGGCTCACCACTTTGCGACAAAATTCATGAGAGAATTTATCGGTTGAAAATGAACATTTCTCAAAGCAAGACTGCAGAAAATGTAGGTCTACATTCTAAAACATTGTGAAAATATTCAGAGAATTCGGAAACATGTCAAGGGCAAGGTCAGAAACCACTGTTTACTCACATCATCTCTGAGATATCAGGTGGCACTGCCTACGAAACGTGTGTCAAATATAGCCACCTGGGCATGAGAGAACTTCAGAACACCTTTGCCACTTAACACAATCCATTGTTGCAACAAGAAATGTGACTTTACCTGTATTAAGCAAGAAGGAGGAGTTCAAGTTGAAGTAGCTTTTATTCTCATTCCAACCATGTACAGTTCAATCCACAGTGAAAAGAAACAACGTTCCTCCAGGACCACGGTGCTACATACAGGCAACAACGTAAACTAACAACACAACATAAACTAACAACACTTTTTAAGTTAACCATATATCAGCTCTGCAGAGTTCTCTGGGTCCGAGCTCATTTCTGATGGACCAAAAGACTGTGCTATGGTCTGATGAGTCCACATTTCAAAATGGGTGTAATTCTCAATGCCATAGGAAACAATGGCCATCAAAACTGGAATCTGTCAAAAGGTGCAAACAAAGGTGTTGCATCAGTCGCTCATCGCTGAGGTGAATGTGTGAGAAGGGATCATTGACTCTGACAAATATTACAATTGAAAATATAATCTAAGAGATTAGGTTTGCAGCTTCTGTACATGATGCTATAAATAAAATAGTAAAAATAAAAAGTTAACAGTAAATTAGTATAACAGTAAATTAAAATAGCAATAACTAGTGAATACAAGTACAGACAGTATAAGTGGTGACAATAGAAAAACAGTCAAATATAACTGTAGATAAATGGCAAAAAGGAGTGATCTAAAAAAAATTAAAAAATACAGTACATCATACTGTATGTTACCATCAAGGTGACGACTCTTCCCTGCTGATTTCAGCAAGACAATGCCAGACCACACTGGCACATAATGAAGAGGAAAATCAGACAATAGAGAACATGGACTGTTGGGCAACTTATATATTTTTTATATTAAATTTTCAACTACCACAATTACTACTCATAATAATGTATTTTATTTCTAAAGCACTTTACACATAACATTTCAAAGTGCTACACACAGATAAAACAAAAAAACAAAACAAAGATAAAACACAAAAAGTACAATTTATAGTTAAATAACTTGGTTCCAAAACAATTAAAAATTGTAATGAATAGGAAAGGTATTGTAACAAATGATGAACATTCCTCTGTCCCAACTTCGTTGTGCTGCAATTATCAATTCAAAATTTGTATAGAATTACAAAATACAATTAACTTGGTGAGAAAAACTACTAACCTGTTTTTTTTATATACTTTGTCAGATAAATATGAATTAGCATGTCACAGATTCCTTTTTATAAACATTTCTGTAAATGGGGATTGTATAAAAAAGCTCTCCCTAACAAAGTGGCCTTTCTTGTGTGTAACATACACTATATTGCAAAAAGTATTCGCTCATCTGCCTTTACATGCATATAAAGTGATATCCCTAATCCGCAGAGTTTAATGTCATATAACAACTCCAACTCTTCTGGGAAAAGCTTTCCACAAGTTTTACGAGTGTTTATGGGAATTTTTCGACGGTTCTTCAAGAAGCACATTTGTGAGGTCAGACACTGATGTTGGACGAGAAGGTCTGGCTCTCAGTCTCCGCGCTTATTCATCCCAAAGTTCTATGCGGTTGAGGTCAGGACTCTGTGCAGGTCAGTCAATTTCTTCTTCACCAAACTCGCTCATCCATGTCTGTTTGGACGTTGCTTTGTGCACTGGTGCGCAGTCATGTTGGAACAGGAAGGGGTCGTCCTCAAACTGTTTCCACAAAGTTAGGAGCATGAAATTGTCCAAAATCTCTTGGTGCTGAAGCATTTAAAGTTCCTTTCACTGGAACTAAGGGGCCAAGCTCAGCACCTGAAAGACAACCCTGCACCATAATCCCCCCTCCACCAAACTTTACACTTTGCACTATAGAGTCAGACAAGTACCGTTCTTCTGGCAACCACCAAACCCAGACTCATCCATCAGATTGCAGATGGAGAAGCGTGATTCATCATTCCAGAGAACACATCTCCACTGCTCTAGAGTCCAGTGTTGGCGCTGTACACCACTGCATCGGATGCTTTGCATTGCACTTGGTGATGCATGACTTTGATAAAGCTGCTCAGCCATGGAAACACATTCCATGAAGCTCTGTACTCCTCATCCTTGAACTAATCTGAAGGCCACATGAAGTTTGGAGGTCTGTAGCGATTGACTGCAAAAGGTTGGCGAACTCTGCGCATTATGGTCCTCAGCATCCGCTGACCTCACTCTGTCATTTACGAGGCCGAACACTTTGTGGCAGAGTTGCTGTTGTTCCCAATCACTTCCACTTTGGTATAACACCACTGACAGTCGACTGGAATATTTAGTTATGTAAAGTATTTCTTATTATCTGAAATAAAATTTTGTTAAAAAATGTTTCTAAAATGATCGTTTGAGGTCGACATGTCTGTACCACCACATGTGCTTTAAGATTAATGAGGAGAATTCCACTGTGTAACCTGAACTATACCCTGAAGCTGACGTGTCTTCATTAGCACAGCCTAGCAATTACAATACTGAGGAAGAGCTGGAGAATTTTACTTCAAAAGACAAACCTAGAGATTAAAAGATAAAAACTTAACACAATAATAAAAGTATTATAATTCTGTGGCATTTTATTTGCATTTATTGATTTGGTGATGAAGTATTGGCATAAAGCTTTATTGATCCAGCTTGACAGTGTGTGACATCTTTAACTCAGTGTGTGCGTGTGCATGTGTGTGTGTGTTGCAGGCGTGAGTGTGAGTTTGAGGACGACTGTGATAGTCTTGCATGGGAGGAGACCGAGGAGACTCTGCTGCTGTGGGAGGATTTCCCAGGATACACCTTGGGGGTGGAAACTCAGGGGGAGGTAAGACTGTACTTTATCTGCTTTGTGTTGATTGATCTCATCTGTTACTCTGATTTCCCTACTGTTGTTTACTGTTTTACGTTTTTATGCTTTAAAACATGCTATAGCAACAGGTTTTATAACATATAAATTATTATACAGTATTACAAAATGACATTCTATTCTGTTGATTAAAATATTCCACTTTTCCATTGAGAGATCTGGGATTTCTCTGTTACATAGCAACCAGGTATGACCATGCCAGTGTGAAGTGCTTGCTGACATACTGCTAGAGCTCATTTACATCATATTTGTCTTTTTAAATATTCCTAACTACATTTTTACACCAGCGCCTTTCTCACTTTTTGAACGTTTGATGGCGAGTGGAACAATAGTAATGGCCAAAATAAGAGAAATACTGTCATTATATATACTCTTATTATATAAAATTTAGAAAGTTAGCATATATATACTCTCAGAATCAAAAGGCACCTTAGGAAGTACAAACTTGTCAAACCCTAAAGGCTTATAGATCATTCAGTAGCAGTTTTTAATCTTTTAATCAACTCTGTACACCTTGTCCTGACCCCAGGCTTTTCCCCTGAAGCATTACATCATCAAAAGGAACAAATATGGTGGAAAAGTGAATGTTCTGTATAATTAAATTTTAAACATGGTGTTTTTTTTTGCAAAAATGATGATTTCATTCCATCTAATTCTACCATAATGCATTTTTAATCTGCAAAAACAGCAACATCATTAGATAGTAGTAGGATCCACATTTGTACTGATCAGTCACGCCTGAACACCTTGTCCAAACCACAATATCTCAGTCAAATCTGGCATAAAATATGAAATACTTTACATACCATTAGGTATAGATTATTAACCCACAATCAAAATCTGTTCATTTATCCCAAAACACACACAAGCATGCAGGGAATTAAAATATTACATAAAAAATGCATTGACAGAAAATAATAATAAAAAACATGTTAAATACCCAGTTAAATGACAGTTTGTGGTAAACAGGGGTCTGTACTTGTACTTATTCTTTCATTTACTGAATATACTATCAATTTTATTTCATAATGTTCTTGTGTCTTCATAATTAATTTCAGTGCCCTCCCAACAAATTCAGAGCAAGCACATAACTTTATTTCAGGAAAACAAGACTCTACAGACAGAAATGATGATTTTGGTTCTGGTGACAATTTTTCAGGAAAAGGATAAAGAGACATAAATACAGAGATTAACAAGTTAACACAGTAATGAAATAAAGAAATCTGACATTTTAAAGGAGTTTAAAACTTTTCCAAACTGTAATAAAACTCACATATAATTACATATATTGATTTAGTCATGTTAAATTCATGTCCACTCCAGTTGTTTTTTCCAAAAATTAACAAAAAGTAGTGATTGCTTGGCTCCACCCATACCTGTCTGTCACAATCCTGTATCACTGAAAAGCTAATATCCTGTAGAATCTAAACATCTAACTATAGGTATAACTGTAAAAAATGTATATAATTATAATTACATATATTGATTTAGCTCCACCCACACCTGGCACAATCATGTGTCACTGAAAAGCTTGTTTTTTTATGATATAATTATTAAATTTAACCAATTTATGGCACCTTGCATAGAAATGGTTCATGCTATCTGGAATTTCACTGAAAAATGCAGCTCTGAGACCCATTTATATAGTGTTTTGTTGGATCTTCTCTACATTCAGATTCAAACTCTCAGCTTCTATAAAACCTGCAGTAATATATTTTAAAATGTACGTCTCTAACCATGTTATAAAGGATTTCCTAATGCATTGCCCATAGCTTGTGCTAGATTTACAATGAATGACATGAATAACATTTTCTAACAACAGAACGTAGTGTTTTCTTTATTAAACAATAAAACAATTCAAGATTTTATTTCTTTTTCAAGGGATACATTTTTTTTTCTAATATAATACATTCAAAATATCAGAACTCAGGATAGATTCATGATGACATCTGTTGTTTTAAGAACTTACTGTAAATGTATTTTTTTCATTTCAGTGTGTATTTTAAAAAGCACTCTATGCCTTTAATTAATTTTTTTTTTAATAACAGGAGGAGTGCATAGAGAAAGTCATAAATGACACGGAGTCAATGTTCAAATCTCGGGAGAAGGAATACCAAGAGACCATAGACCAGATTGAGGTACGAACCGTTTGTGTGCGTGTGTACAATTTAGATAAACAGTTTTCAATTTTGTCAAATTTATCCTATACTCCTCTGCACAGTAGAACTGTATACCTGCTCATTTAATGTTTTTTCTGCACCGAGGAGTATTACATATTTTGGTTTGCTTCAGTAACTGTGTTTTTTTCTGGTTGAGGTTACTACTAGATTATTTACACTAATGCTGGAACATTTCTGTGAGGATTTGATAGCCTTAACATTAGTGAGGTCATTTACTCACATAGGATGTTTAGTTCTGGATCACAAACTCAATGGGAGTTCCTCGGTTCGCTAACAAGAAGGACAAACAGCCAACTGCGTAATTAATGACCCCATTGATAAAGATGGGTACAAAATGATAATGAAAAATGCATGACAAAAGACAAGGCTAAGGCAGGGCTAAGAACATGATAGAACAAATTAAAATAACAGATATGTGACACAGCCACTCAGTTGCCAAGCCTGGGGCACTAAGGCAAAAGAACCCTGAGAGCAGACCTACCAAAGACACTGAGAAATGAGTAAGATAACAATAAGCGAGTTGACAAAAGACGGAACTTTTTCACTGGAAACTAAAAACAAACCGGGACGGGAACCAAGACCAAAACTAGGAATAGGGCAGGAACTGACAAAAACTTAGACACTGGAACATGAACTAACACTAGCACAGACAAACTAACAAAAACTGAGAAGAATGAGAGAAGTGTGATTGAGTAATGGCGGGATAGCAACAAAGAACAGAGGACTGAGTCTGTACATGGAATGAAAATCCCAGCTGAACAAACATCTAGCCTTGGGATCCTGTTTGTGCCCTAAAGTTCAAAGCAGCTGCCATGTCCTGGGTTGCTGACGGTCTTTTAATCTTGTACCTTGTTTGGGAGGTCACATTTCCTCTAGGCACAGAAGATGTGCTGCCCCCTCAGCATCTGAGGATGCTGGTGACTCACTGTCTGAGGTGCCATGGGTGCGATCTCTCCAGCCTCTTCACATTGCTTACCACTTTCTGCGGCTTCCTCACATCGCTCGCTGATGGAGGTGGTATGTTGCTTTCCTTTTTGCTGCCTCATTCTAGAAGATGAAGCTCTGGGTGTGCATGGCACTGAGTAGGGTCAACATCAGATAGGCGGCCGGACCGGACCAGACCGGACGGCATCTCCAGACGCCTGCTGCGATGCTGTGCTTACTAGATTGGTGAGTCTGCGACTGCACTTCCAACACAGGAGCTCCACAAGGGTGTGTGCTGAGTCCCCTGCTCTACTCCCTCTATACTTACAACTGTGTGGCCACCAGCACCATCATCAAGTTTGCAGATGACACAGTGGTGCTGGGCCTCATCTCAGACGACTTCAGCAGGAGACAGCAGTACAACTAAAAGCCCCTGAACACCAGTGGTTCTCCTGTGAGCCGATTCTAATACCTGGGTGTCTACATCTCTGAGGACCTGACATGGTCTGAACACATCTACGTTCAGACCAAAAGAGCAAAGCGGCGCCTGTACCATCTGAGACAACTGAGGGTCTCTTCAAAGATCCTAAAGACTTTCCTCACAGGCGCTGTGGAGAGTGTCCTGATCCAGAACATCACGTACTGGTTTGGGAACTGCTGTGTTCAGGATCGTAAAGCCCTGCAGAGGGTGGACATCTTCATCAAGAGATGTAGGACCTGGGCTATCAGGATCTTCATGGACTCCTCATACCCCAATAACAGGCTGTTTCAGCTGCTGAAAGGCAACAGGCTATGAGTATAACATATAACACTGAACATTGCACACCTACACTTTACTCTGCACATCTGTATCTGTGATTCTTTATCGCTCTTCTGTGTCGACCAGAGGAGGATGGGTTCCCCTTCTGAGCCTTGGTTCCTCTCAAGGTTTCTTCCTATATTTAGGGAGTTT
>JBBIGC010000137.1:5004206-5015241 GCA_037576955.1 Lepidarchus adonis
TAAATACGACATATTTGAGCTTTTATTTTCTGTAGGAGGAAACAGAGCTTCTCTTGTATGTTAGAGCCGTCGCACTGGTTTATATTAAGTTTATATTAAGTATTTAACGCAGGTGCTGGTGTCCTGCACTGTACACTGTGTTTAATAACCCTACTGAGCACAGGAACAGCAGCTCCACTCATCTAAATGGCATTATGTTTTATACGGGATGAATGAAAGCAGGATTATTCTCTGCTGAACAGTCTACGGTCTGTTGTCTGTAAATGTCGAGAGTGCTCGTGGGGTCGTGTCCGAGTGCAGTTCTCACTGAAGACGGCGTTTGTTGGCGAATGTTTTGGTGAAAGTTACTGGGAGGTGTCTGTACGTGAACCTCAGGCTGGAAAACTATTGTTCTACTCCTCCTCCGCTGTCTTTGCCCATAGGCCAACATGAGTGCAGTAATAATGCGCTGAATAATGCAGCAGCCCAGCTGATTGGGCATTTTTCTTTCCTTCAAGTGCCTTCGTTTCAGCCTCTGTCTCGATGTCTGCGCTCCATTCAATATTTCCCTTTCTACCCTTTTACCCTTTGGCTTCTCACTCTACCTGCTCTTTCTCTCGCTCTCTCAGTCTCATGTTCACGTCTTTTTATTCAATTCCTCGCTTTACATTTCCCTCCTCTCCCTCCATCTCACTTCCCCACATCCTGCGACTGCTTTTCCCATTTAATCCCCATTCTCAGACCAATCGCTTTCCCTCAGATGACTCCACATTGTCAGAAGATGGTGGAATGAGAGAGGAGAATTAGTAGGAGTGCAGGAGAAAAGAGAAATGATGACGTCAGGCAGCGACATTAGCATCTCCAGCCTTGAAAAGCAGATATGGATTTTTTTTGCTGTGTTGGTGTTTGCCTTCAGTAGAGCATTACGTTTCCAGTGTAAGTGTTAATTAATCTCTGTGTGTGTATGACTGGATGTGGTTAATATATCACAGTGGCTTGGAAAGATGTATGAATGTGTGTGTGTGTGTGTGTGTGTGTGTGTAAGTATTTTTTAGGGAAAGGTTAATTAAAGAGAGTGTGTGTGTGTGTGTGTGTGTGTGTGTGTGTGGAGATGGGAAGAGTGGTGGCTGGCGTGATAAGTGACTTGAAAATGATTCATGGAGTTGCTAGTGCTTCACTCCACCCGCACCTCCACGCTCCCGCCTCCTCCCGCCCGTGTCTGTTGTTTGAGGAGCCGAGGGAGAGGGTCCAGGGGCAGCGTTCAGCCCTTTTCTTCTGTATTTTTTATTTGTGTTACTTGATCTGTTTGAGATTTTCTGCACAGAGCTGTAGGCAAACAACACATTCACCAACACCACACTCCTGAAGCTTCTTCTTAACACCACGTTCCGGTTAATAAATCAGTGGCTCTTAATCCTGGTCTGGATTTATATACACAATTAATGCGGCAAACTCAATACAAAACTGGGGCTTTATCACAGCATTTTAAATATTATTTAATATTCTAGATATTATAATATGCATTTTAAATCTTTAAATCTTATTTATTCAAATGTTTTCTTATTTACTTTTGCTATTATTTCTTCAAAATAAGAATTTTTGAAAGTTTTCCTAGTTGTATTATTATTATAATTTTTTTATTTATTTATTTATTTTATTATTAGGCCAGTCAGATGAGGGGGAAAAGCTGATTAATTTTATTGAAGAGTGTTCTAGGTTTTTTTTTTAACCATCACTGCTTTCTACGTTGTTTAAGAGCATTATAGTAGACTGTTAACCCATGGTACATTCTTATTCTCATATTTCTTATTATTATTATTAATATTATTATTAACAAATCCATTATACATTAAAATTCCAATATAATATTTATATATATATATATATATATATTTTTTGTCCTGCAATGATGTGGACCAGTTTCTTGTCTGTTTTCTAAGTGACCAGTGTGTCCATGTTTTATACTCTCACAATACTAATGTGCAATACTGCACTTTAAGTAATAAGGGTCAATAAACTGTGTAGTGAGGCTGAGTATCGACAGATTGGAACACATCACAGTCACATCTGATGAAATATCCTGTATGTTATGGTGAACCGTGCTGTGAAGCTGTGGTAGGTGGTGTCAGGTGAGTAGGACATCGCTCCAGAAGATAAGTCCTGTATTACCACAGTGATTTCCTGCTCATGAATTCTCCTGCCCTCTCTGTGTCTTGAGTTAAATTTCTCTCTCCTCCAGTATGTATTGGATGCAGTGAACATCAAAGGTACAGGACCTGACTGAACTCGCTGTATTCCGTTCAGGGTTTTTTAGGTGTAGTATTAAATTGAGCTCTGTTACTACTGTCTCACAAAATGTTTTTATTTCAAACATTACAAACAGCCACTGGTTTGCTTTCATTTCCCAGTTTAAAATATTTGCACACTGCTGACATTTTAACCATACGCTGCCACAAAGATCCTGATCACCGATTGGCCCTGAAACTGGCCTTTTGGGATTGGATTGAGCCTAATAATAATAATAATAATAATTATTATTATTATTATTATTGTAACCTGATCATAGTTGGTAACCCAAAGAGTGTGTAAAAAAGCAAGTACTTTATTTAGGTGTATTAGGTGAAAAGAATTGGTGGCAAACAGCAAAATCCAGGTGCTGAAATGAGGAGAAGTGCCAAGTGTAATCCGTTTATAGTTACCTCCTCATTTTTCACCTTTATGGTTTGAAATATTATTAAATATATATTAAAATATTTCCACACTGCTGACATTTTAACCATACGCTGCCTCAAAGATCCCGATCATTTAAAATCCGCTAATTGGCCCTGAAACCAAAAAAAAAAAAATATTATTATTATTACTATTATTACTATTATTACTATTATTTAAAAAAAATAATAATAAGAATTAGGCATGTCTCTATCCAATCCCAATTATTATCATTATTATCATTATTATTTTTATTATTATTATTATAACCTGATCATAGTGTGTAAAAACGCATGCATGTATTTAGATGGTCTATAAATGATGAAAAGAATTGGTGTCTGTCTATTCACAGTAAAATCCAGGTGCTGAAATGAGGAGAAGTGCCAAGTGTAATCTGTTTATAGTTAAAGGAATTAAAACAGACTGCTGCTATACCTCCTCATTTTTCACCTTTATGGTTTGAATAAATAAAACTGTGTGTGGGTGCAGTTTAAAAATCATCTGAGCCCAACCAACTTTCAGTCAATAGCATAAAATCTGATCTGTGATCATTTATCAGGACACCATTTTCATGTTTGGTGCTGTAATGTTCATTATTGAGTTATTATTGAGTGAATAATAGAAATGTGTCTGAACACACAGCACCACAGAGTGAGAGCTGTTTAATCATCTATTATTTATACTTTAACAAGCCAAGCTAATATTTTACACTTTTAAAAAAGAAAATGAATAAATAGAAACTTAATGGTTGCCTGTTTAAAGGTTTTACATCAAAAGTGTAAGATAGTTGGCTACCAGTAGCATTTAAATACAGTGTGCATTAGGGTTGGGCCACAATATAGATATTGCGATATATCGTCGTCCTTGCTCACGCGATACGATAATCGATACGCTGGCGGCAACATCGATATTTAAATGAGGACACATTCGCCGCCAAGTTGACTCACCGGCGTCGCTACCTCTTCTCTCCACTGGGCAGGAGAGTTCTGTTAGCGCAGAAGAAGTCAGTTTGTGCTCTAAACGTGTTTGTGTTGTGTTTGTGACTCTAAAAGCTCGGCTGAGACGCCCCAGTCATATTTAAAGTGGGAGTTTGGCTTTGAGAACATTGGAACACATATGGATTATTCTGTGACGCCGTGTCTCTGTGCTTCTCTTTCCTGAACTTATTTCATAGCGATGGAATGAATTTACAGTGACCGGTGAATGTGAGTACACCCCCTCCCCCCAACCCCCCAGGTTTCACGGGCGCGCGCGGCAACGTGTTTTCACATTATTTCTACCATGTTTTAACAGAGTTTATTCAATAAAAGCTATGAAACGGCTTAAAACAAACTTCTGATTTCTGAGGATAGTTCTAGGACTGTAACGCATGTAATTACTCATTTCTGTGGTGATATCTGAGGGTTATTGGGGGATATTAAAGATATTGAGCAGCTCTTATATGTGCAGTGTAATGTGTGAGATCGACATGAAGATACGTTTATACAATATAGAGGAAATGTGCATGTGCTGAGAGAATGTGTTGTGTTGTATGTAGCAGGGCGTAGACACGGTTAACACCAGAGCTGTAGAGCAGGAGGCATGGGGAGCAATGTTGTTAGCACGATGCTAACGCTACTTGCCAAGTGACATCCCCGTCTTTCTGTGTTATATCGATACGTACTTGTCGTGCGATATATCGATGGTGGTGGTATCGCGATATTATCGTTATCGTGGACCACATATCACATATCGTATCGTATCGGGAGATACCCTGCGATTCCCACCCCTAGTGTGCATGCACTCACCTGACTCTCTTTTTTTCATTGAATAAAAATAATGGTCAGATTGCTTCTTCAGCTGATTGCTTCCTTGGCTGATTCTGAGTGTAACCCCTGGTTTTAGCCACAAATGTAATTTTTGTTGTTTTTTAATTAGGTTGATGTAGTAACTTGCAAATCTTTAGGGTGGTGTTTAGATATTTGAGTCCTAATTATGATTGCTGCAGACACAAATGCCTTAAAAAGGACAACAGTGACTTGGGGCGGCTGCTCTTCTCTGTTCGGCCATGTTTCTGTAGGGAAGGTGTAGGAATGTCTGCACTGCACCGAGATCTGAACGCAGTACATTTCTCTGACACAAAAAAGCGTTCACAGTTATCGATATATATCTCTGGCTACATCGATTTACAGATTGTCAAGAGCTTATTCACCATCTATTGCTATATTGATATGTTGAACACAGCCCTACTGCTGCACTGTGGGAGCTTTACAGCCTGTATGATTAATAGTGCAGTTTGGGGGCTTGCTTCTCCAGGGGCGGGGCTTCTGCATTCCACTCAAGGCTTGTGTTGGTGACTGCGGTCATTTTTAATTTAACCCGTTAAACCCTAAGGGCTACAGCAGCATCGTGGTGATTGTGATTACATTGTTTCATGGTGCAATTGTGACATGGCTGCAATATATTAGAAAAAATATTTGAATCAATTAAATGCCATAATTAACGTGTGTGTACTTAATTTGGATAAAAATAATTGACCTTAAAAAACACAGAATTACTAATCTGGGACTGTGGACGGGGATTGGACTCAATCAGGAAAAAAATACATATCAATAGCCTGAGGGTCAGTATTGCAAAGGCAAATTTTGAATGAATTTTACAATTATTATTACCAAATACTCCATTTACTTAACCACATTGTTTAATTGTCCAATTATTTTCATAACGTTTAACAGCCAGAGCCTGTCCGAAAGAGTTCATAGTTGCTGGGATGTCACGGTAGCAGAATTCGGATCCTGCTGTGCTATGGCGGGGCTGCTGTTGGTGGGCCGGGGCTCTTTTGGGGCTTCCCCTTTTTTTGGGGGGTGGGTTTTGCCATTGGTGGTTCCAGCACCAGGTCCTCAGGCGCTGGGCTAGGGGGTTGGAGTGGATGGGAGGGGAGGGGTTGTGGGAGTGGCCCTGTCCAGCCTGGGTACGGGGCCTGGGATGGGGGTCAACCTGCTGGGCTAGACTGGCTCTCTTCTCACTGGTGGTCCCACCCCTGACCACTGGTTGCGGTCTTGCCGTGATGTCCCCAGAGTCTCCCGGTCTTCCCCGCTTCCTGCACAAGCACAGGGATGAGGAATAGTTGGGGGCAGTCGGGGATCTGGCCCCGGCGCTGGTGGGAGGATACCACCTGCACACCCTGTGGTGTGGGGGGTGGCCAGGTGGAAACAACACAAGGGAATGCGGGGGGATCTATCCGGTGTGGGTGGGCTTCTCTCTTGGGCGGGGGACTGGAGGGACCTTGGCCCTGCTGAGTATCAGTGGGGCCATTGCCAGTGGACCGGGTTTCTTCTGGGCCCTCTCTTTTGGGACGGGGTGTCTAGTTTGGGCTTGGTGGGGGGGGCTCACACTCCCTGGCAGAGTCTGACACTGGGTGGTGTAGTGTGTCCTGTGTATTAGTTGCATGTTAGAGTTTTTGAGTCATTCTAAAGGTATTTAAGCAAATGTCTGGATTGATGAGTAAATCTGTTTCCCATTTTTGTCTAGGAAGTGAGAATGTTTTTAACGTCATATTTTGCTGTATAAGCATAAATTCTGGACAGTACTTTTTTAGGAAGTTTGCTATTATAGGTAAGCAATTATATAGCGAACTATATTATAAGCAATTTCCTGATTTTTTTCTGATTCTGATACTGATAGGTGAAGGCTCTGCTTCTAATGGCTTACAATTCATTTAGCTTTGTATTGTTAATTTAAGCTGAATATAAGCTATGTGTTTGTTTTTGTCAATACCATAGGTCTCTACTTTTTTATCAAATGACATCATGCGGTTGTGTTGGATATGTTCTAGTCGTTTTATTCCTTTATTGTTCCATGCTATAAAGTTTATTATTTTTCTATTTAGTCTGGGTTGTACCAGATGGGTGTCAGTTTGCATGGGACCATTGATGTGATGATTGCGGGGAATTCAGAAGCCCGGGCGACTTGATTTTCAAAATAAACAGAGTTTATTAAACTCAGAACTATATACACGGTAAACAAAGTACACTCGAACACAAAACAGCATCACACTACGACAATAACCCACACCCATGACTGGAACACACTGAACTAAATACCTCAGGACAAACGAGCGACACCTGGGACACAAACACTCACATGACAAGGACACGTGACACAAAGGCAACACAAACACATGATTAGACAAGTCAAAACAAAAGCACATGGAACACACAGGACGATCATGACAATTGAGGCTCTATTCATTTTAAGAAATTCCCACCATGCTGTCAGTGATGTGCTAATAATACTGATGCTTCTAAAACAGTCATGTCGTTTAAGTATAGGACTGATAAAAGGAAGGTCATGGATTTGAATGTTATTACATAGTGTTTGCTCAATATCCAACCAGTTAAGTCCATTTTAGGATACTTGTCAGTCTATTGGCAAGAACGTATTTGTAGAAATTTGGAAGCTGAAGACCACCATGACTGTTGTGTTTCTGTAAAGTTTTCAAACTTATTTGTGGAGGCTTGAGTTTCCATAGAAATTTTGACATTATGGGGGTGAGTAATTTGAACCATTGAGAATGCGTTATTTATTTTTGGTAAAATTGTCATTTTGATTGTTGTTATCCTTCCCATAAATGATATGAGGAAAATGTTCCACGGCGGGAGGTCATCTTCCGTCTTTTTGAGTAGAGGACTATGATTTAATTGTGTCAGATTTGGCAGCTTGGCAGAAATGTTGATACCAAGGTATTTAATGTTCCCAGAATGAATTGGGATAGTTGGGTCGAACTGGAATGTCTGCATTACTGCTAATTTTGTAAATCATATTTGCTGTTTAGATCCCTTTAATAAAATTATTTTAAAGTATTGCAGCTGCTAGAGGTTCAATAAATAAAGTAAAAAGTAACAGGAAAAGTGGGCAGCCTTGTCTAATGCCCCTTCTGTGTAAGGGCTGCGCGCCAACAAACCCCTGCAGTACCCCTCCAGACCAGAGGGGGCAGACACCCTACCATAGCCGGCAGTGGGAGCCGCTGCAGTACCCGTCGCTGACCAGGGGGGTCAGTGGCAAGTCGCTAATCAGCGGTAACCCACATCACCTGTGATAGCAGTGATATAAGGCCACCCGACCCAGCTCTCTCCTCTGGGTCATTGTATGTGTTTGCGCAACAATCGTTCTACCAGCCGGTAATATGGTAAAAATCTGAGGCCGCGACTCGTGTAGTTTTACTATTTACTATTTACTATTTCCATTTACTATTTGGACAAGTGTTTGAAGTGCTGTCTACTGTGTGCGCCTCTGCCACACACACAGCCACTTTAGAGAGTGAGAAAGAAAGGGACAAGCTGAATTGGGAGGAAAGAAAAGGAAAGGAAAAGGAGGTGATAAGGTATCACAGTAGAGATCAGGAGTAGTCAGGCCTTCCCCCTGTAACTCCCGTAGCCGCCAAAAGCCTCACCAAGCCCGCGTCCCCTCACACGCAGGTGCGGTGGGTTTTTCCCCCTGTGCTACAAGACCCACCGCAAGTCAGACGCCCGCTCAAGTGCGCTGGGGCTTTGGCTCAGTTTTTATTTTCCACCGCTTCTCGGTCTCACACACAGGCGCTGCCGTCGCTCCCACAGTGTGCGAGAGAGTCCGGCCCAGCACAACGGTCTAGTCCTCCGCCCCGTGTGCGGGGGTTCCAGGTTCGAGCCTCGGCTGAAGTGACTGTATTCACTGAAGCTGCTGTGTGTGTAGAAGGAGGGGTGTGTCCTTTATTTTTTATTTCTTTATTTTCTGGCCGCCTTTGCATTTGGGTCCGCTCTAAACTTCCCGTTACATTCTGATGTTGAAGCTTGGAGACATTTAGTCAGTTTTTACACAGGCTGTAGGTGAGCTGTATAGTATTTTGAAGATAAGAAGTTCTCCCTGGTTCCAAATTTATGAATTTTGCAAATAGTAATTTCCAATTTACCCTGTCAAATGCCTTTTCTGCATCCAATGAGACAATCATGGCTTCGTTATTTTGAATGTTGCTGTAATCAATTGGATTGATTAGTCTCCTCGTGTTGTTAGTGGATTGATGGCCTTAATGAACCCAGTTTGGTCTGGATGTATTATATTAGGTGTTACTTTTTCGATCCAGTGCCTTGCTGATGATTTTTAAATCTGTATTAATGAGTGATATAGGTCGATAGCTAGATGGAAGCACAGGGTCTTTGTCTGGTTTGAGAATCAAGTTGATATCTGCACAATTCATGTTTGGAGGAAGTCTGGAGGTTTTCTTTATTTTAATAACCATTTTATGGAATACAAGTGCTAGCATAGGCCAAAATGTTTTGAAGAATTCTGCCGGAAAGCCACCCGGAAACGGGGCCTTCCCGTTCTTCCCGGCATGTGTTCATATTGTTTTCTATTATTGATTGATTTGTATTTAGTTTAATTTGGGCAAATCAATGTCACTAAAAATGTCTCTATTTTACCGTCAGATGGGTTGATTTCAGGGGAGTTTAATTATATATAAAATTCTGTAAATATATTATTTATCTCTTCTGGTACTGGTTTTTATATTTAATCGAGGAAATTGTTACTTTTTCTTTATTCTGTTTAAGCTGGCTTGATAAAAAACTTACTTGATTTGTTACTACTTTCAAAATTCGCCAAGCATCACATAAGCCGAGGTCAATCACGTATTGTTTTATTATTGGCCAAATCTGTCTGATTCTGAATTTAATACTAAGTTGAAGTCTCCTCCTACTCCCAGTTCTGGGTCTGAGTGTCTGATAGTGTTCTAAAGAAGTGTTGGAAAAATGGTGCATCGTCACTATTTGGACCGTATATATTGGCAATACATATCTCTTTGTTATATATACATTTTTTTTTTAATAATTACGAATTTTCCTTCTGGGTGAAAGGTGTCCCTAAATGAAATTTATTTGTTTGTTAATTAAAATTGCTACATTAGCCAAATACACATGTGGAACTTGTGGTGATTTTAGTTTGTTCTGTCCTGTTAAAATATTTGAATTTCCCTTATGTCTTCTGATGTTCTGATTGGCTAGTAGTTCAGGTGGAAACAGCATTTATCTTCAGTGTGAAAGGGTAGCGCTAAAATGCTACAGGCTAAAAATGGAATATGTTTACTTTCCATACATAAACAGAATGGGAAGTACATTTTAGCAGCAGAAAGTCCAGTTTTCCATAAAGAACTGAAAGTATAAAAACTTTTGCTATTAAATGACTCACCCACTCTCTTTCTCGTTCTGTCTCTCTGTCAAGGTTGTGTTCCCGAACCAAGCTTCGTGAGCCCCCCCACTGCCTCTGCACCTCGTCAATGGCGGTGAGGCCCGCCCTCTCATTCCTATTGGCTGTACTGGCATGCAGCGGGCCGGCCCGGCCTTCCCCCCCGCTGCTGCTCCGACCCCGGGAGAGAGAGAGGGACTCGGGCGGGGCTTCGGGCGGGGTCAACATCGCCGTAGTCCACTCCGGCTCCTCCCACCTCCCGGAGACGAGCGTCGGGGGGGGCTCAGGGGCGGGGCCAGGGACAGGGATGGGCGGTCCAAGCCGGGCCTGGTCGGGTCAGGTGGGTGAGAGCGTGATGACGCCATGGGGGCCGGCCAACGTCATCTGGGTGGCGGTGAACGAGAGCAGTCCGGGCAGTTTGCTGCTGCAGCTGTGTGAGCTGCTGGCCACCACGCCACTGCAAGGCCTTGTCTTCGAGGAGGAGAAGCCACCACCCCCCAACCGTGCCCCACTGGCACCCATGCTGGAGTTTGTCTCGGCGCAGACTGGCGTGCCAGTCATGGCTGTGGGGGGAGGAGCCGGGCTGGGCAGAGAGCCGCAGGTGAGAGGTTCCTGAACTCTTATTCATGATCATTTGCCAAAGCATTGCACTCAGCGGTACAGAGATTTCTCATGTAAGAGCTGAAACAAATCACACACCACTGTAGGGGATAGCTTGATTTCATGGTAGCTTTTATGAGCCGTGCACTGAATTTGAATTGAAATCACACTCCAGCTACGCTCCCTTTCTATTACTAGCAGTGCTCAGAAGTGGCCACTTTTTTATACTGGGCTGGTTACATATATTTAAATAATATATATTTTTAATTTATTCTTTCTTACCTGAGTTACTTTCAAATGAAAATACTTTCACGTTACAAAGTACACTATTACTTTTATATTTAATATTTATATAATACTATATATAAGGACGGCAGACATGGGTTGTGTATTTATATATCGTAAAAGAATTGCAATAGAAATTCTTACTAAATATATTTCTTAATGTGGGATTTTTTTCCCCCAATGAATAAATGTACAGTACAGGCCAAAAGTTTGGACACACCTTCTCATTCAATGTGTTTTCTTTATTTTCATGAGCATTTACATTGGT
>JBBIGC010000137.1:5026136-5037930 GCA_037576955.1 Lepidarchus adonis
GATAGATAGATAGATAGATAGATAGATAGATAGATAGATAGATAGATAGATAGATAGATAGATAGATAGATTCTCTCCTTAAATCATTACTAGTGGTGCAAATATAGAGACGGTGCCATCAGTTCTAACACAGTAGGACTCTATCCTCACTACCTCAGAGGAAACGGCAGGAACTGACTCTCCCACTGCAGTTTACTGATTCAGCAGTTTGAGAGACAGTACTGTACTTAGTCTTGTGATGGCACAAGCAGATATTGGAGAACCCACAGAGAAGGACAAATTCCGTTTCTGGTAAGCAGGCTGCTGTTTGTAAGGTTCGGTGATGAGGCCTCCTAAAGGTATCTACAGTTGTGAATTCTTTAGACGTAGAACCCATACCAATACCAAGAGTTCGACAAACACCCAAGCTCTATATTGGAGAATCAGTCCTAAAACTCACATGGAACCCTACAGAGTTGAGGTACTTGACACCATTCACACACAGTTCACAGAACGTTTCCAGCAGGGTGGTGTTCTTACCCCACTGGACCCCATGGTTCATGACTACCCTGAAAAGAATGTCCAGATGCTGGAAATCCAGCTTCCTGTGTTCAAACGTAATTCCATTTACAGTTCCTGTGGAGAGGCCACTAACATCCTCAAAGAGGAGCGAGGCTTATTCACTGAAGGTTCCTCCTTGTGGTACCAGTCTGGTCCTCAGAGAGGAGCTTTAGTGCTCTTAGATCAGGGGTCTCCAACCTTTTTGAAACTGAGCACTACTTCACAGTTACTGAGTTATACGAAGGACGACCAGTTTAATACACTTCTTAAATAACAAATTTGCTCCTTTTACATTTAGTTATATTTTATTATTAATAATTAATGATACTTAACTATGTAAAGAGACTGATCACATTTTTATCAACAATGACTTAACAAAGTGGGAAAAATAATATCAATATTCTACGCTTTATTTCTATTTATCCCAGCAATTGCTTACATTTTCGAATGATCACTTCTACGACGTTCTACGACATGTGGTGAAGTGTCTCCACATTGTAATTTCTTTCACAGCAGTAAAAAAAACAACTCTTCCTCCTATTCACTGGGAAAATTATATATTTTCTTCTTTTTTCTGCAATGTTGTTGGAATACAAAACTGCATTCGTCTCCACATCTTCACTGCTCTAGCAAGTTTACTCTCCATATGGCAAAACACAGTATTTGTAATTTTTTTTACTATTTTAATGTTATATGTTGATAAATAAAAAATAATAACCACAACCATGTATTTCCCACTCTTAACAGGTGCAGGTATGACCGCTTCTTATTGCCAGAAAATTTCATGGCAAAATGATGTTAGATATTTTAGGTATGATCATAAATATATCAAAAAATTGCCATTTTTGAGCGTTATGCTGTCTCACTTCAAGAAAAAGAAATTTCAAAGTCAAATGCATTGAGACTTTTTCTGAAATTTGTATCTGTAGCATCTAAGCGCCTTATACAATACTAATCACCTGTTCTAATTATTTCCTAATTTCTTTTTTAACTATAAAATGCAATATACATTCAAATTATTGACACATTTAAGTCAGATAAAGCTTGTATAGAATGGTTTAGTGGTTATTTAACAAGAAAAATGTCAACTTTAAACCTTTATTTTGGCCAATTTAGTCAAACGACTTCTCATCAAAACAAATTTCTTAACCACAATTCATAGAAATCATTTTCGAGTTTCTATTTCACAAAAAGTGTTCATGCCATTCACGACTTTCTGTTTCACTGGGGTATAAATATAAGGTGACACAGAAGCCAAATTCCACTGGACATTCATCAGCATGAGGTATATAAGAGAATACACAACTGAAATGAGCCAAAAACTCCTTAATAAACCTTAATAAACCAGTCAGTGAATGGCTGAAAATGGCTGCATGCCTATAACTGCCCGTATCCACTGTTTTTTATACTGCTCGCATCCACTTTTATACAAAGCTGTAGTGAACCGCCTGCCTGTAGGATGACACATCTTTATTTTCACCCCATGCCCAGTTTGGAGGATGCTTATAACAATAGAAAAAAACTAGATAAAAATTGTTGAAGGTCATTGGTTTTGAAGATTTGCAGATTTGCAGAACATGCAATTATCTTCAAAAGTCTTCAAAATGTAGATGCCACCTTTCTGCCAGAAAACATTTTTGAAGGCTTGCTAGAAAAAAGCCTAAGTACAATATAAGCAAGTTTGCTCATTGGAACTAATGGATCTTAAATTATTACCAATAATTTATTATCAATGGACAGGATTAAAAGTTTTGGTTAAAAACACTGATTTAGTGTAATGGGACGGATGATTTTACAGAAAAGATTTACTGTATTTGCTTAAGCATAAAGCCAAGTATTTAGTTAAACATATCGTTTTTACCACAATCAGCAATGCCCCTGTACTTTGCTGGCAGAGGTGCTTCTCCAGGGGCACAAACCTGTTGGCAAGAGTGACATAAATTTATTAGATTTAGAATGTACAAGCGAGCGTTCTGCTTTTAATACTATATAAAATATGCATATAGACATTCTTCATTGTTGGGTGCATTTTCTTATGAGTGAGACCACAAACTCATTCAAACACAGTTCAGATTGAAATTTTTTGGTGAAACTTTGAAAGTTTAACATACACTGCATTATTGACTCCATCAACAAACGGGACATTTTACATAAAAATCCGTCTGCCTCTGCCTGAAATGTAAAAACCATGTTGTGTCTCTGCCATCAGCAGAAAACGGCTCCAAAATAAACTTCCAAATCCACACAAAACTGGTGTGATGAACTCAGAACTGAACGTTTAACATGCACATCCTCTTCCCCTGATTTAAACCCCACTGAGGTTAAGTACTGACCACAATGTAGTGTTAAGGTCAACCTAGAATCCAAACTCCAAAAATTCTAAAATATTTCTTACATTACATATCTGTGGCCATATTACAATTCAAAGTATCATTTACTAAACAAAATCCTAATTTTAACAACATACAAGATTATCCACATGATTGTCAATAATGTATTATCAGTAAAATGATGTTATCAGATTATACATTTTATTAGAATATTGACCAAATTATTATTATTATTATTATTATTATTATTGTTGTTGTTATTGTTATTATTATTATTATTATTATTATTATTACAACAACAGCAATAATAATAATCCATAATGCAGATATTACATTTCTTGGCATTGTTATTGGGTTTTATGAATAGTTAGTGAAAATGCTCTGCTAAGTCTGAGAACCTCCCTAATGCTCTATTCCACGTGAAAACAATACGAATGGAATGAAAATGCATTATGATTTCATGGTTGATAATTACGATTTATCTTTATCATCCCGGAATTTCTATGTTGATACATCACTAATTAGTTCATGTTTTTATATTCTGTGTGTACTATTAACGCCTCTCATCTTCATTAACTGCTGCATATTGCATGAGAAAGTGCCAGGCTAGTCTCTGAATGGGTGGAAGGGTGAATTAACAATGGTGAGGAAGCTATTCCTTTATGTTCAGTGATACTGAAAAATAGATTTACTCTGTAGTCTGTTCTGTGGTTCTGAATGCAGTGATTTGGCCCAAACACATCCATATGTTAGTATTCCAGAAATGGTGAGTAAAAATATCTTTATTGCATGTCTTCTGCTTTTGTCATACCTGCTCACAAACTCTTCCATTGGATGCAGGGATGAGCCACTGTTCTCTTTCTACAGTGCCCTCCATTTTGTTTTGGGCCAAAGACCCAAAGACACCAGACACCGTTGCTCCTCAGTGTGAAATTTTAAATCAAACAATAAATCAAAATATTTTAGTTTCACCATGTAGAAATTATATTTTTATGCATAGTCCTCCTTTATTTCAAGGCACCATAATGTTTGACACATCTGGCTCCACAGCTGTTTGTGATTACTCATTGCTTCAGTAGTGCAAGCATAAGATTCAGAGACCTGCTTCTACCATTTGGAGTCTGCAGTTGTCATTGTTCAACATGAGGAGAAAAGCTGTGCCAATGAAAGTCAAAGGAGCTGTTATCAGACTGAACAACAAGAATAAATCTATTAGAAACATTGATAAAACCTTAGGAATACCTAAATCAATCTGAAATATTTTTAAAAAGAATGCACTGGTGAGCTCTGCAATCGCAAAGGGACTGATAGGCCAAGGACGACCTACCACTGCTGATGACAGAAGAATTCTCAAGATGGTTAAGAAATTCTTCAGATCCTCAAACTCCTGTCCACCATATTAGTCTTCAGGAAGCAGGTGTGTCTTTGTCAGAGACTACTGTCCACAGAACCGAAATACAGAGGCTACACTGCAAATGCAAACCAATCATTAACCACAAACGGGATGGACAGAATACAGTTAAGAGTCTGCTGATTTCTGGAAAACTAGATTAATCTGAATCTGAGTGATGGCAAGAGGAAAGTGAAGAGACAAACAGAAGCTGCCCAAGATCCCAGGCATACCAGCTCATCTGTTAAACATGGCGGTGGAGGTGTTCTGGTTTGGGCATTTATAGTTGCCACAGGTACCGGCACATTTATCTTCATAGATGATGTAACTGCTGGTGGTGTAAGCGGGCGGAGTAGACTGGAAGCAGCGAGGTATCTTTGCAAAAGTGTTTATTTACACAAGTGAACTTGGACAAGTACTACACATAAAAAGGACTGAGGTACGAGACACCAGCTTGACATTAACACTCATCCGCGCCATAGAACAGGAAGCATGACACTTTATACTCAGGGTAATGGCATACACCTGGAAACGGGGCGGGGACACCAACAAGGGACAGGTGACACAACAAAGCAAGGCTACTACAAGGTGGGGCAAAGACGGGGCATTCAAAAACAGACACAAAACCAAAATAAGGACACATGGCAAAAACAGGAAGTACAGACACAACCAAACACAGGGCTGGTCTGTTACACAAAAAACACTTGTTCCAGTAAAAGCCTCCAAACTCATTGGGTGGTGCTTTATTCTGCAAAAATACAATGATCCCAAACATGCTGCTAAGACAACATGAGAGTTTCACAAAGTTAAATAATAAAATATTCTTCCATGGCCAAGCCAGTCACATGATTTAAATCCTTTCCACATACTGAAGAATAAAGTTACAGCCCCGTCACAGTCAGGAGTGAAGCCTGGCACAGCATTGCAGAGAAAATACTCAGCACGTGATGACGTTTATGAATCACACACTTCAAGCAATAGTATTACTGGTAATATACCGATTATTATTTTGTCCTAAACATTATTGTGCTTGGAAACGGGGAAGACTATGTATAAAGTGGAAGTGGTAGGAAGAGATTTATTATTTATTATTTTGTAATAAATGATTTCAGAATTGCACACCTGTGTGGAACGGGATGACAGGGTCAGCATGGTGTTAAGGCAAAGTGGTAATAGGGCACGGTTCAAGAGTCGCTGTCAGGGACCTACAGGAAAGCAAGTGGATGCGCCTTCGTTCCACTAACTTCTGGCCAAAAGTAGTTTTAAAAAAACACACAAAACAAACAAACCAATTGCACATGATATTACAATTTGAGTTTTTAAACCAGTGTCACCACATTAAATAAAAATGAGCTGCAAATACTTTTATTCAACATTTCACACTGAATGTCCTCAGAAAAGCCTTAAGATGTTATGTGGTCATAATAACGATAAATATCATCCAGCTCACCTGTACAGCAGTTTTTTTACTTTGTTTTGTGAGATATTTTCAGGATCAGTGATACATTTATACTCCGAAGAAGCTCCTTCCCTTTAACATTCCTCCTGCCTTCCTACACTGGTGGCAGGAGGGTTTCAATCAGCAGAGAATCCCTCACCTTTCAACAGACGCTTTGTTGGAAACCTGGGGCTTAATGTCTACAACACTAACAATCACCATTTCTGTTGAAGCAGCATCCACAGCAGACTAAGCCCAGTCCCCAGACTAGATGTTCCTCAGGCCGCTGTGAGAAGGCCTTGGGCAAAAAAAACAATATAATAATTCTGTTCACCAGGGAAGAGACTGTGTACAGCAGATCAGAAAATGTGCATCAATGCCAAGATGAATTTGGGACTGGACGTACACAACTGACCTTCCTTATCAAATAAACAGTTAAGACTGGAAAGATTAGCTGAGTGGCTATGGATTTCAGAAGTGCAACAACAACGTCAACATAGCTAATACATAGTCTTACATACATTACCATTTAAAAATCACACAAATAATGTTTATTTTTTATAAAATAATAATAAAAAACTTTATAAATTATTATTCCAGTCATTTGAACAGTCATTTTCCCACTATAATTGTTTTTTTGTGTGTTTTTTTTAGGTGCGACTTCTATACTGCTCTCACGAAGAGGCGGAGCAGATTTTTAAGGCGGCGTGGTTGTCAGGACAGGCCACTCCCTCACACATGTGGTTTGCTGTGGGACCAGCTCTGTCAGGACTGGGGGTGGAAGGTTTGCCCAAGGCTCTGTTCACCGTTCGACCGCAGGGCTGGCGAGACGAACCGCGCCGCCGCATCGCTAAGGGCGTGTCGGTGCTGACGCACGGGGCCATGGCACTTCGCAGGGAGTACGGTGGGGCCAGAGGGACAAGCTTCGCTGGGAACTGCATGACAGATGGCAACCAGACGCAGAGGGTGCGACACAGGATCAGGTACATTTGGATAAAACATCCACAGTTCGCTGTTAATTAACCAGTTTAAAATCAATGTTTCGCTATTAAAACGGTTCAGGTCAAAAATTTAAGTTAACAAGTGATGCTGATTATAAGAGTCTAAATATTCTGTTTACTGTGAGTATAATATTGCATATTTATTTTTATTTTAATAGACCAGTTATTTCAGTTAAACCATTATTTACTGACAATTCATCATTCGCACTCAAGTCAAATTAACAATGAACTGAATGACATTATATATGATAATATATAGTATTATAATGCGTAACTAGGCAATTTTTTTGTTCTAAAAGGTCAGATTTTATTTTTTATTTTTGAATTAACACTGTAATTAAATATTAAATAGCATTATTAATAAGATTAACTTTTTTCATTCTCTCATACCCAGTTCCGGGGGTCTGCAAATATAGTTTTGTGTTTTTCTTACTCACATGATGTAATTTATTAAGGTTTTGATCATTAGTTTATGAGTTTACACATTGTGGTCCCAAAGCTGGGACTGAGCACCTCTGGCATATCTCCACTGATTCTTGAATAAGATTTTTTCGATTCCTCATGAGCGTAATGGTGCTGTAGCTTTGCACATCATGAGCCTGGGGCTTCAGACTGAAAATGTGAGGCAAGTGTTCAAAGGATTCGGGACATTTCTTTTCTCTTTTTTCCACGCTAAATTACATATAAACTGACTGATATTACCCTACTTAAATTCGAAATAAAGTAGGTCAAGCATGAAAGAAAATCAAAATCAGCTTTTGGATGAATAATGGAACGAATATAAGGCCTATTCAGAGTGAACACAACTAGAAGAACTTCTGCTACCTACAATATTTATCAAGCAGAAGCTACATATTGATCTGTCGTGTGTGGAGCATGTCAGGGCTACAGTAATTCGATCATCTCATTCAATCATTCAAAATCCAGATCGTTCTGAAATAAGCTTCAGGATATAGTTCATCATGCTGATAATTGTTGGTTGGATGTCAGTTCTTTGCTTTGGGATTTGATGAAGCATCGTGACACACAGCACTAAGCAAAAGTCAAACCTTTCATGTACTTAATTTACAGTCAAAGTGGCCATTAAGCACACGCTATTCATTTTCATTACCAAGAAAAATGGAGGAAACATACATTTAACAGGAATTACACAACAAATACAAACAACTAAATAAAATTTTTTGTTTCAATTTCCAAACACACCCTTCCTGTTTTGGAAGGAGAATTGCTTTCAGATTTCCACAGTGGTATTTGTTCATGCTTCTCAAAGGTTTAATGTAAAAAGCTAGTTGAATGTTCTGCTTCTCATAATTCCAAAATTCCAAAATTCCAAAAGTCAAAAATTCAAAAAATTCAAAAATTCAAAAATTGCAAATATACACTAATCAATCTGTTTCAGTGACCTTGAGTGAACATTCTCTCATTTTCTCAAAAACAGCTACTGGAACATACACATGTTTCCAGACTTGCAGTGATATATCGTTTTCTCAGATTGTGAACGTGAAAAAGAAAACTTGGTGATTTTTGCAGACTAGATATTTAAAGGTGAAAGGTGACACTTATCTGTGGGTGGTGTTCTAGCAGGTATGGGTGTTAGGATGGCCATTTTGTACCTTTTAATAAACTCCAAGTTTTTGGATATTTTTTTTCTCCTCTTTTATTTTAATTTGCTTTATAATGTGGATTATCTCCTGGTCTGATAACTCTGTTTTATGAATTTTACATGCACATGAGAAAGAATTGTGCATGGCAGCTGAGATGTTTGCAGGTAGCTGCTTGTGTGAGTGTCAGTCAGTCTCTTTCAATAATATAATATAATATCAACAAAAAGATTATCAGTGGAAAGATACAGCATAGAAACTGGAGGGGTTTAAGAAAAAGGCAGTAGTTGCACAAAGCTAGTGTGGAGAAAATAAAGTTATATTTTGCATGGGCAGTATCTGAGTATTTATTATGTATAGTACTGTACAAAAGTCTGAGGCACTAGTTTAAAGCCATTTATCTCAGAAACGAGCGTTTTTCACCAGGAATAACACAAGTTAATACATGCAAACAAACAAGAAGTAAAAAGTATCTTTTTGTCCTTTTTAGGAGCTTGTTATTTACAGATAGCTACAGACTTTTAGTTCCAGATATCTCCTCCATACCTCCACCCTCCTGAGTGAATCTCAGCTGCACCTGATTTTATCTAATGAAGAACTGACAATTATCGATTGAGCCAAACAGTCTGATGTTAACTGGGCTTATATGAAGAGAACGGTTAAACAAATACGTTAATATATTTATAATTGTAGTTACTGTATTAATGCTACTTAATTTTATTTTAATATTAGTGTTTTTTTAAACAAACCTTTATATTTAGCTTTTAAATATCACATGTTCAGGTGCCTAAAATGTTTGCTTTTGTACTTAATGCTGATTTTCACTGTAAATAAAATTGTACAGTACATTCCCTGAAGCCCTCATTCAGCTTTGCTATATAATACAGTAAGTAATGGGTTCAGGTTGGTGTTTTATTGCTTTGAAATCGTATTAAACAATGCTTTAAGCAGTGCTTTGAACTGCTGTGCATTGTGCTCCAGATGGATATATTTCAAAGACCTCCAGTGTGGCATTCTTCCATCACGGTAGAACCATTCTGCTACTACAGGTTTCTGAAAGAGTCTCTCTTACACATCCCCTCGCTTCTCTCCTTTGCTTTGTCTCACACGAACAATTCCACCTGCGTTTGATTTGCATTTGACAGCCAATACTGGGGGGAATTGCTGATCCCCCTGCTTGTCAGTCATAGTTCTTGTAAATCATTCCAACAAAAAAATAGAAATAAATAAAAAAAGGAAATGAGCGGCATCAAATCAGAGCACTGACTTGTCTTTTAATGGCAGGGAGCTTTCATTGTCAGTCAGTCCTAAACTGAAAGAATCATAAATCTCTTAGCCGGCTTTAAAAGCCGGTCACGTTGCTGGAAAACGCTGAGCCAGTCTACAGAGGGTCCCAGAAACACCAAGCAATTTTCTCTCCGAGCAGTCACTTCACTCCAAGTTGTTCATCAGATAAGATGAGTCATCAATAATTGACATGATTATTAGATTTTTATAGTGGCTGAGTTTTTTTTTTCATCTGTTGGCACAGAACTGACATTTCACAATATCAGTATCAGTTCAGTATCAGCAGAAAAAGCTTGATTGGATTTCAGAGAAGGAAAAACAAAAACATACAATTCAATCTTGTGAGAAATGTAGCCTGAAATAGCACACACTTACACTGTGCTGTCATGTTATTGTGGTGAATGATTATTGGAGCAGGAGTAATTGAGAGTATAGGTGAGAATGTGTCCAGTGTGGTTGGTTGGAAGTATTCAATTCAATTCAAGTCTATTTCTATAGCACTTTAAAAACAAGACCGTTGACCAAAGTGCTGTACACATATATAAAATTCAAAATAAAACAAGTAACTATAAAAATTATAAATTCAATTAATTAAGAAAACACTAAAAAAAACAATAGGTCACAGTAAAAATTAAAATTAAATAAAAAATTAAAATTATAAGCCTTTGAGAATAAGTCTGTTTTAAGATAAGATAATCCTTTATTAATGTCCCACAAGTGGGAAATTTCACAGTGTTACAGCAGCAAACAGAGTACTTTATTTTAGGAAAGATACGGGTAAGAGAAAAAGTAAGGCAAAATAAAATAAAATAATATAATAATACAAACAATATTTTAAAAATCTACACAAATAAATAAGGCAAATGTTAAAGTGTAAGAACAGACTTAAAAACTCTGAGTGGGCCTGACGGATATTCAGTGGTAGATCATTCCACAGTTTGGGGGCAATAATTGAAAAAAACCCTCAAAGTTTCTTTTTTGTTTCATGGACTAGCAATAACTAGACCTGCTGACCTGAGAGAGCATGATGGATTGTGGGAAGGATGTGCTCGGCAGGAAGTCAAGTCTAACAGTTCACAAGCACAGACACAATTAACAAAACCTAGGATAAATAAAAACAATAATATAACAGATAAGTACAAAGCGACAGCAAAGTATCAGTGTACTACAGATAACAGTTACAACAGAGATCCAACAAGGGTTTAAATACGCAGAGTAGACACCTGAGTGGGGCACAGACGTAGCAATGAGGAACAGGTGGGCAGAGCGGGCAAGACCAGGGCATGACTAACACACGGGACAAAATAAAACACACGACTGAATGAAGGAACTGTGACACAATGTCATTTAGTAACAGCTCATTTTCAAGCAAAGTGGTTTTAAAAATGCAGAGTTTGTATAGGTGTTGCCAGTACTCAAAGTGTAAATACAGGAAATAAGTAGCATTATGCTTATTGCCGAAAATTATTGAACAAATTTGACCAGCAAAAGCCAGCTCCAAAAAAACATTAAAGCAAGACATCAGTTTGAGAAAGATCATGTAGAGAAAGACAATGGGTCTCATTTATAACCGTTGCATACACACAAAATGGGACATAAAAGATGCGTACACCTCTTTTACACAAACTTGATCACAGATTGTGCATATATGCAATTTTGGAGACAAAATGAGACTGTGATGAGCAAACAGCGGCATCAGTACATATCATTCCATGTGCTAGTGAGTCATACATTTAATATCACTTATTCAGTCACATATTTCTAATAGCGAAAAATAAATATATATGTCAAATCTATAATCCGACTCAAGGAGAAAAATCCCTCATGCGCGTGCACGCTCGAGCTGAAATATGTATGAGGTGATTTGCATTTACCATGTATGGTTGAACTTGGGCGTGTATGGGGCAAATCCAGTGTGTGAACGTTCCCAGGTAGAGTGCGATTTATAAAGTGTGTATTGCTTGCACATTATCATAAATCTGACTTTTTCTATGAGTTCTATGCAAAGTTGTATAAAGGAGACCCCAGGTTTTAGAATAATGTAGATGTGGTTTGGCCACAAAGTTAATCCAGTAGATGACAAAGACAAACAGTAAGAGATTCAACTTTTGCACAAAACAGCAGACAAACGATACTTGTCTGTGATTGGCTGTTATTGTGGGAGTGGTTTAGCACCGAATGCAACGATAAGTTTAAACAGAGCCGCT
>JBBIGC010000137.1:5068220-5081704 GCA_037576955.1 Lepidarchus adonis
AGCAACATGGATTCTGTGCTTCTCCACTCTTCCTCCAGAGTCTGGAACCTTGATTTCCAAATGATCTGAACATTTACATTCATCTGAAAAGAGGAGTTTGTGCCTTTTCTCCTTAGTCCAGGTAAGACACACGTTGTCTCTGGTTCAGGAGATACGAGGAATGTGACATTTGTAGCTCATGTCCAGGATTCATCTGTACATAGTGGCTCGTGATTCGCTGCCTCTTTGTGAAGCTCCCTCAGGTTCTTGAATGGATTTTGCTTGGCTTGTCTTCTGGACGTCTGTCAAGTCAGCAGTCTTCTCCGTGATTGTGTAGCCTCCTGACCCAGACTGAGACCATTTAACGGCTCAGGAAATTAGCTGATTAGGATGTGACATCATGACTTTGCAAGATTGAACTTTTTCCACAATGTTCTAATTTTCTGAGACTGTGAATTGTAGGTTTTATTATATGTAATCATCAAAATTCCAAGAAATAAAGGCTTGACATATTTCACCCTATGTGTAATGAATCTATATAATATATGGATTTACTTTCTGAAAGGAATGTCAAGAAATATTGAACTTTTTCACACTATCATGTACCTGTATATGATCACTTACCACAGACAATGTGGATTTATGTAAATCATGTTTTGGTTTATGATTTCTATATTTAAAGGTACTTTTTGTGTTTACAATTGGTTCCTCGGATATAGTTGACCAGACAAGATGTCCAAATGTGAGCCTAATATAGATAATCTAATAATCTAATCCTAATATAGATGCTTTTACATAAGCAATTTCCTTAGGGACAATAAAGTTTTTCTGATTGTGATTCTGATTCTGATTCTGATAATCAGTGTAGGTCAATATTCACCCTGTTACCACACAGTTACAACAGTGTATTATAAGTTGAACACCTGTCAAAAAGATCTATAAAAATAACAGAAACAGGTGAGTAACAACGACCAAATCAAAACGATCCCATTATAATCATCAAAGGTGTTTATACCAGCTGTGATTGACAGTTCTGTCTTTCAGAGATTTCTACTTTTACCATGTTGCACCTTAAATATATATATATATAAATATTACCGTTAAATCAGATGCTTTTTTCATGATAATGTGAGAATTCCCTGGGGAGATAGAATGGTCACATGTATACATATAACTAACATTACATCAGACAAAAGGCAAATGAGGGGAAACTATTCCAACTCTTTATTCTTATATGGACATTAATCAAAATATGACAGTTTACCAGTTGCTGGATTTTTTTTTTTTTACTATGTATAACTGCATTAAAACAGTTTAGGTTATGCTATGTATCACACTGATACATCACTCTCCATAATGTTTGGGACAAAGACACATTTTTTTATTCACCCCGCTGCTCCTTTCAAATTTCAAATCAAACGATTCAGATGTGAATACAGTCCACATTTAATTTTACCATGTAGAAATTACAACACTTTCTCTACATAGACCACTTTTTTCAGGGCACCATAATGTTTGGGACAAAACAATGGTAGTTATATTAAAGCTGTTGTGTTTAGCACTTTGTTGCACATTCCTGACATCACTAGAAGCTGAATATCTTCTCTGGTGATGCTCTACTACGCTTCTACTGCATCAACTTTCTACTCCTGCTGTTCCAGGGGCTTGTCCCATTAAGATTCTTCTTCAGGATATGGATGGCATGCTAAACTAAATTTAAATCGGGTGACTGGCTTGGCTAATCAAGACTTTTTGGGGGGTTTTTTAGCATTAAGAAACTGTTTTGTCTCAACAGTATGTTTTGGGTCGTTATCTTGTTGCAGGATTAAGAGTCATCCAATGAGTTTGGAGGCATTCACTGGAACTCGAGTAGATACGATGTTTCTATGCACCTCAAAATGTATTGTGCAGCTGCCATGAAGATAAGTGTGCCCGTACCTGTGCCAGTTATACATGCCCACCGCCATGTTTAACAGATGATCTGGTATGTCTTGGATCTTGAGCAGTTAGATTTAGATGAATCTTGGTCTTTTCTGTTTATAAGACCTTTTCCCAGAATTCTGCAGGCTCTTTTAAGTTCTTTATCGCAAATTGTAATCTGGCCATCCTGTTTTTTATAGTTTGTGTCTTGCAGTGTAGTCTCTGTATTTCTGTTCATGACGTTCGCTGTGGATGTTAATCTTTAACAAAGACACATCTGCCATCCGAAGATCCTCCTGTCATCAGCAGTCGACGTCTTCCTCAGCCCGCCAGTCCCTCTGCGATTGCAGAGCTCATTCCTTCTTTTGAATGATATTCCAGGTAGTTGATTTCCGGAATCCTGAGGTTTGACAAAGTCTCTTTGATGATGGTTTTATTTTTATTTTTCAGCCTGATCATAGCTGCCATGACTTTCATTGGTGCTCCTTTTTTTTGTTGAATTATAAATGGTAGAAGGAAGCCTATGTATCCTATTCCCAAACATTTGTGAAGCCAGTTTCCCCATTATGGTGAGTAAGATGGACTTTGCATAAAATGTGTTGTAATGGGCAAACTAAAATGTATGCAAATAACTTAAATTAAAGTCTGGAATATGCACTTTAATCACGTCTGAATTGTTTTTTAATTGATTAAAAAAAAACTACATTGAGGAGCATTACATTCAAATATTTCTTTGTTCCAAACATTATGGAGGGCGCTGTATGTTAGAATCCTAGGCAAAAGGCATATAGCACTTTTTTGTATATTGCATAAATGTGCATTTTTCACAGAATTCAACAATTCGTCAGTAGCTTATACGTTTCATTTGCGACATTGAGTTTTCTGTCTTATCTGACTGCAGTGACCTTTTGACCATAGTAATCAACAGTATGACACAGAGATACATTGAAAACTGTTGGAATGTTTAAAGTGGACGGTCATTTAACACTAATGTTAAAACTATCCAAAGCAGCCAAGACTCTTTTAGACTAAAACTTGATTACAATGCATAAAAACGAGATTACCCCGACCATTAATAGCATTAGTGCCGACAGGCTGACTAATAGCATTTGAATAATGTATCAGTGACATATCCCATTATTTAGGTGGGCTGGTGGGAGAGTGGTGTGCTGCGTCTGCGTTATCCACCATGGTCCCGATACGGCCCTTTTCTTAAGCCGCTGGATGACAGCCAGCATCTGCGAGTGGTCACCCTGGAAGAGAGGCCTTTTGTCATTGTGGAGCCCGCGGACCCCGGAACAGGCACCTGCATTCGAGACTCAGTGCCCTGCCGTCTGCCTCTCAATACCAGGTAAAGCATTGTACAAGTTACGTCAAAGAGACACAGCAAGCAAAGCTACATTTTCCTTGCCAGCTCAAAAGTACATTACCTGAAACTGTATCATCTGAGAAAGTGTGAAATGTGAAGTCTCTGCTATATTGGGCTGTTTCCCTTTTACTTGATGCTGTTCCACATCAAACAACCCACTTTCACCATGATAACCGATCTTTTACATGCATATGTTGTATTCGATAGTCCTTGTCTGTTTTATAGTGTTTTTGTTCTATTTTTATGTTTGATGTCATATTCTTTGCAACTTTGTAATGGTATTTTTTAAGAGATGGTTAAAAAGAGGTAAAAAAAAGGATGTATAAGATAAACAGGGCAGTGCAAGCAATAAGATAAGATATACCTTTATTTGTCCCACAAGTGGCAAGAGCAGCAGAGTGACAAAATATTAAATTAAAGACGTTACAAGATGAAGCGTAAATATATGCAGCAAAATAAAACAAAATAGTGCACAAAATGATGTAAAGAGACATTTGTGTGTGACCCGTAACTACAATTATGACCCTACTTTTATTAAAATATTGCACAGAACTGTATTGCACACAGGAGGAATATTGCTCACAAAGTAGTGTTGTGAGAGGATTTCACTTGTCAGTCCATGGTGTTTGGGTGTGTGTATGTTTGTGTGTGTGTGTGGTCAGCTGCAAGGTGTTGGTTGTACAGTCTCCTGAATCCTTTCCATCGTGGGTGCAGCAGCTGCTCACTGATGGAGCTGCTCAGTGCTGTCAGGGTCTCTTGCGTGGGGTGAGAGATGTTGTCCAGCAGGGATGACAGCTTAGACACCATTCTCCTGTCAGTCACAGCCTTCACTGGGTCTAGAGGGCCTCCCAAAAGAGAGCTCGCCCTAGTGATCAGTCTTCTTCTATTCTCAGCAGTGACAACCACAATGTAAACGATGGCTGATACCACCACAGAGTCACAGAAGCAGCCCCTGCACTCCAAAATACATGAGCCTCCATAGCAGATACAGCTGCTCTGTCCCTTTTTGTAGAAAGCATTTGTGTTGTGAGTTTATTGTTCAGATGAACATCAAGGTACCTCTAGCTCTCCACCACCTCAATGTCCAGACCCTGGATGTTCATTGGCTGCACTGGAGGATGTTTGTGCCTGTGGGGGTCTACCACCAGCTGATCTGGAGGTAGTTCTGCTATACCAGTCCACAAAGTCCACAAAGTCCATGGTCAGTTTTCTGTACTCCCCATCATTCCCATCAGTAATGAGGCAAACTATTGCAAAATGGTTAGAGAACTTCTGCAGGAAGCAATTGGTGAAGTTTTAGTAGAAGTCTGCAGTGTAGATGGTGAAGAGGAATGTTGCAAAAACCCTTCCTTGTTGGGGCCCCTGTACTGCAGACAATCCTGTCAGACACACAGCCCTGGGCTCTCACATACTGTGGTCAGTTAGTGAGGTAGCCGGTGATCCAGTGAAAGATGCTGATCTACTCCTGTGTGTTCCAGCTTGTCCCTCAGGATTGTAGGTCAGATGCCCTAGATAAATTAAAAACAACATGAGCTCCCGAGTGGTCTCCAGGTGTGAGAGGGAGCAGTGTAGGAGGCTGCCTGGATCCACCCCCAAACTGGAGTGGATCCAGTGAGGAGCTCACCAGGGGCCGAAGCTGAGCCAAGGGACCCAAATGCTCCAGGCTGTTCATCAGGTGAGATGTTTGAGACACTGGCCTGTAGCTGTTGAGGTTCTTGGGTTGTGGGCTGTGGTACTTTCCCCAGTTTCAGTTTCAGGTTGAACAAGTGCTCCATTATCCCAAATAGTTGGTCTGCGCAGCACTTGACAACACTGGAACTGATGCCATCTGGAGTTGCTGCCTTCCTGGCGTTGATCCTCCTCAGCTCTTTCTTGACCTGTGCAGCTAAAATGGTCAGACTGGGGCCGGAGGTTGGAGGGTGAGAAGTGTGGGAGAGGTGTGAGGTGCTTGAGGTGGAACAAAAATGGGGGTGGGGTGTGTCAGTAGGAGACGATAGAGACTGCACCAGGGAGGGCAGTATGGGTGGAGAGGCTGGGGCAGACCTGTTGACCTTTGTGGTACTGTGGCCCCTCCAGCCTCCACAAACATTGTTCTGCTGGAGCTGGTTCTTCATCCTCTGCCTGTAGTTTTCTTTCCCCTCCCTGATCAGTCTTTTCAGCTCTTTCTGCACCCTCTTCAGCTTCCCCTTGTTTTCTGATTTGAATGCCCTCCTGATTTGAAGGCCCTCCTTCTTCGGCTTAAGGGTGGTCTTGATGTCAGGGGTGAGCCAGGGTTTGTTGTTCAGGAAACACAGCACAGTCCTGGTGGGTATGGTGTTATCCACACAGAAATTGGTGTAGTCAGTAACACAGGTTACAATGCTGTCAATGTCCTCCCCATGGTTATCACACAGCACTTCCCACACAGTAGACTCAAAGAGCCTCCTCGCTCTCATCCGATCATCTCTGCACTGTGTGGGTGACCTCTGGCTCCCTGTGCACCAGGGGCTCGTACACAAGGACTAGGTTTACCATGTTGTGATTGGATTTTCCCAGGGGAGGGAGTGGTGATGAACTGTATGCCTCCTTAGTGTTGGCATATAGTAACTTTAGTGTTTTATTGTCCCTGGTGTAGCATGTTACATACTGGGTGAAGGTGGTCAATGTAGAGTCCAGGGGTGCATGGTTAAAATCTACTGAGATGAGGAGTGGAGGGAGTCACACACACCATCAGCTTTCGCTGTTAGGGGAACATATGCCTTTTTCATGATAATGTGAGAATTCCCTGGGGAGATAGAATGGTCACATGTATACATATAACTAACATTACTGTTGTAAACCTGCTGTTGTAGACCTACAGGCTTTCTTTGGGTGATGATTGTATTCTGTCTGAACTGCAAGAGACTAACTAGTTAGGCAAATAGTTATTCAGATATTTTATAATTTTGTATCTTAAAGTAAGATTAGGAGAGACTCAAATACAGATCAGCCATAGCATTAGCACCACCTGCCTAATATTATGTAAGAGCATCACGCTGCTGAAGCAGTTGTGGCTGTGGTGCACTGTTTTCTGACATCTTTCTTTTGAAGCCAGCATTTTGAGCGACAAGAGCATGCATCATTGAGCCGTCAATTCTCCAGCTGTCTTCATTTGAATCGCTTTTGGGAAGGTCTAACTATTGCATACCTGGCTTCCGTCAAGGATCTCATTTTCAGAGAAAATTCAGAGAATCAGTTGATCGCAGAACCCTGCCTTTCAAAATAAACTTTACTGTGCACATGAGACCTCGCAACTTAAACAAATTGGGCCAAGTATGAAACCAAAATCAGACTTTTCATTAAAAACTCTGACTACACACCAAAAAGCTGAGAAAGAGAAAGGTAAGGAACTATGTCCGGTCTTAGGAAAAATAAATAAATAAATAAATAAATAAATTAAAAAAAGAAAAAAAAAAAAAGTATAAATATATATATTATTCTATAGCATTTTTATTTATATTCTTTTGACCTGGTCATCTTAAAAGTAGCTCGCAAGCCAAAAAACATGTGGGCATTTAATACTTAGTTTTGGAAGCAAGTACATCAGTTTTAACTTCAATAAAATATGACTTTCGCTTGTATTGGAGTAACATTACACTAGTGATATCTGTACTTTCACTTCTGTACTGAAGTTAAGTACTTTGTCCACTTCTGGTCATTCATGAATTTACTGTGATCAACCCCAGTTTTTTTTAAGCTGAATTCAATTTCACTAGTCACACCCAGGTCTGATCACTGCCAGACCTGTTCAATCAAGAAATCACTGAAGCAGAAGCTGACTGACAAAGTGAATTAGGCTAAAAGATCTCAAAAAGCAACACATCATGCCACCAAAGCGAACTCCAGAACAGATGAGAAGCAAACTGGTGAATCTCAGGTCACAAAACATGTAAGGCCTTGTGATCCATTGTAAGGCTGAGGCTGTATTTCTCAGCCTCCAAAACAGTCTAGCCAGAGCGTAACTATCATACTGCCCTCTTCAAGGACATCATCCTTGTTTGTGCTCAGAAATCTCAGTTGAATCCAGACCTTCTTGCACCTAACACGACATTAACAGCTGAAACCCCCTCATCTCTGACGAGGTATAAAAACCTACTGATGACCATTGGCGGATGTGCTCAAAGATCTTCAATGCTCATTGAAACTCTGTGCTCCACACTTCTTTCTACTTAATCTTCTCTTTGGGGATCCCCTCACAGGAGAGTCCTCCTTCCACAAACTTTTAACCTGTACTTTGTAATTTCTCTCTTTGAAAAGTATTTTGGTGACCTGACCTCTCATTGAAGCACTCACAACATCAAAAGTCATTGAGATCTATCTGTAGCGTCCCTGGTTGAAAAGATGGTCTCTCCAACTTGTTCCCTCATCAACCAGGTGCTAAGAAACTTTTGCAGCTTATAATTGCTCCCTTTCACCTTAATGTCTGCCTTAATTGTGGAGCACTCCTTCTCTTTGCACTGGAGTTTGCGCCATAGCCTTTGTTAAGCGAAGCTTCAACCCGTATGCGAGAACTCACTGTTCCGTGCCCTTCAAAATAAAAGCCTTAGTTGAACGTAATCCATGACAATAACAAACAATGAACAATTGAACTGAAGCAAACAATAATGTCATTCACACTTTTGTAAGGCATTGGTACTCCAGCGAATCACAGTGAAACCCATAATCCACAGATGGAGAAACTTGGAACAGTGATGAAGTTTCTAAAAATGACACCAGAAGCGCAACAATAACTCATCTAGGAGGTCTCAAAAGAACCCAGAACAACATCTAAAGTACTGCAGGCCTTACTTGCCTCAGTTAAGGATTGTACATGATTTAACCTTAAGAAAGAGACAAAAATAACATCCATGGGAGAGTTACTCAGCAAGAATCACCGTTGATCAGAAAGAACATGGCGGCGTGTCTTTGCCTTATTGATGATGGATAGCTTTCTCCCAAAATAAACGAAATCCTCATATAAAAACTGCATTTTGTAGTGTTGAAAAATCACAAGAAAAATTCTCATAACCTTATTAGTGCAGTTCTGGGAGGTCAGGCTAACAAGCTAATCTGACCTTTATTGATACATTTGATAATCAATAAATTAACTTTTATTTTTCACAAAATTTGTGTATTATTTTCTTATTCTTTTCAGGGCTATCTTCCTTGTCTCAGCACCCAGCAGCTTATGATAAACACATAATAATCAAACACTTGTTTATCCAAGAGAGGCTCACTATTCATTTTGAAAAAATATCGACAAAACAAATGATTAGGTTTGTATCTTCCACCAAGTGCCACAAGCAGAAACATGTGACTGAAATTACAATATGACTTCAGTGTTATCCATGAACTTGACAGAAACATAGATACATGTACAAGGTACTGGAGTCAAGTATTGCTACACTTTTTTACAAATTCAGCATTCATTCATTCATTCATAGCTTCCACTCATTCCTTGATCACTAACCTTCATCAGATCTGTCCTCCATTTCTGTCAGCTTCTTCCTCTTCCTCTCATTGGTTGTGTTTAGCTACAAGCTGGTTTAATTACATTTAAACATATAAAAATGGCCTTCGAATTGACAGTATGTGCCATTTTCTGACAATTTCTTGCTACTGTTGTTTGCTATAATGGTAATTATAGCATTAGATCTTTATCACTCACTGTCTATGATGTTTCTTGACTACTCAGGCTAACACACATTTTTCTTTGCCATGTTCCTTTTGAACTCAAACAATTTTTGCCACAACCCATTCTTGCTTGCAGAGTGAGCCTTTGATTGATGCTACTTTTATATCCATTCATGATACCTCACTATTAATTAGCCTCATCAATGTGGAGTCCTCTAAGCCAATGTTACGTGAATATTTTACACATTTTCCATCTTATTTTAACTCTGTCACAATTTTGTTGAGTTTGCTATAGCCATCAAATTCTAAATTTATGTATATTTACAAAATACAATTAAGTTGGTTGGTAAAACTATTGAAAATGTTTACTTGAATGAACATGAAAGTAAATGATGAAAGAAATGAAGTTTGTAGTATAATATTTGTATAATATACTAGTATATAATACAATAAAAAATATGGCTTCCAATTTTTATTATATAATACAATAAAAAATATGGCTTCCAATTTTTATTCTTCATATATAGTTCTAGTTCTCCATTTCCGTTTTTGCACCCATTGTGATTGTTTGGTGTTGTTTTCTTGTTCATTCCAGTGTTTTTGTTTTCAGTTTCACCTACATACCCTTCTTGCTTCTCCCAGGTGATGGCGATACATATTTAATGTCCTTTCATATTTCATAGTTTACCAAAAGCAAACCTACAACATCATCCTTCATTCATTCAACAGACTCCTTCAAAACTGAAGACAAGCTGCTCACTTACAGTCAGATACAAATAAAAAATGTAAATGTAAAAAAATATTTATGGGAGAAAATAATTATTGCAGTCTGTGGACATAAAAATTAATAAATAAAGTAGGTCACATTTGGCCATTTGTAAGTGAGCTTCCTTATTGTTCTATCATTCACACTCATTACCACTGTAATGAAAAATGAAGGAATGGGAGGTGTTGCCTCACTAGGTTTAACATACTACATGGTTCTATAGTTTTTTGTGGAGGTATTTTGTTGTTTAACAGGTTTATGCATTTGTCCTCCTGTTCTTTCTCTGGCAAAAACAATTTTCTCCTTTTTTCTCAGCAGTGTGGTTGTGGAAGGCATACAGTCCATGAAGCACTGCTGCAAAGGCTTCTGCATCGATGTCCTAAAGCGACTGGCAAAAATAGTGGGCTTCACCTATGACCTCTACCTGGTGACCAATGGCCGGCATGGGAAGAACATAAATGGAGAGTGGAATGGAATGGTTGGGGAGGTCAGGCAATAATTTTTTGTCATAATGTTTTAATGTAGAATCATTGAGTCAGATCAAGTTTTCTGATTCATTCAAAGGACTTTGTAGTAAAGGCTGCAAGTGAAGGAGATGATATAGCAAAACATATATTTTTCACAATATCGCTCTGGATTATTTTTCTGATATTTGATCAATTGGAACAGACATAAATGAGACAAATTCAACAAATACTATCAAATGTACAAATGATTTTTATTGAGCATTTTACACACTGCGCTAAATTTAATCAACTTGGGTTAATTATGCTCTTATTCTGATAATAGGAGTTGGTCTAATAATGCAGAGGGTCAGTATATTTAAGTAGTGACAATTATAATAAATGCTGTGTCCTTTGCACTAATGAGAGCTATCTGAATATGGCTGTTTACATCATTTTATATGAGGATGTTATTTATATATTTACATAATTTCATAAAACCACATATTGAAGTACATTGCAGTAAAATAAAGTGAAAAAAAAAAAAGTAGGTACAGCAAAAGCTAGTATTCATTTGTGAAAGGTGGCCTAAGTTTTCGTTTAACTTTCAGTGGTGCAAGCACAGTTACACTGTACAACTAATATCAGCACATATTCAGAAATAAATAATAAATTTAAGACAACTGATGGCAGATAGATCAAACACAGGCTAAAATTAGTCTTCGCAGTCATCTTTACATTGTGAATGTGTAAACAAGAGCTATTTCTATGTAGAAAACCTGTTACTTAAGCTTTTTACTCCTTTATTTAGGTTTTTCATCCACCAAATGCCTAAATACATATGTAGTTATGCTCAGGGTAACACTGCCAATGTTTGAGCTTTAGAAAGAACTATGATTTCAGCTTCATACTTAAACTCAGTGACAGTTTAGCACAGCAGATTGTACAGAGTCTGCTGAACAGTACAAAACAATATCTGCATATAGATGAACATTGTAGTCAGTTACAAATAAGCAATATAATTGATGTACATTGAAAAAAAATGGTTCTAAAATTGAACCCTGGGGGACTTTAAAAAGAAATAAATTTGTACCTTTCATTGTTTTTCATTAAAAATAAGTCTACTGTATGATTCGTGTAAGTTCCAGTAAGTCTGGGTCTGCAAGGAGGCACATGAAATAAAGTAAAATCCATTCGTTCTATACCAAAGTATTACCCTTAAAAAAAAAAACTACTGGAACATGATGTAATGGCTACAATGTTTGTTTTTTGTTTTTAATGCACAATTTAATTCCTAAAGTGTTTAAGAATATATCAATTCTACTATATTTCTTTTTGCTGTTAGTGGCATACTTGTTTAATTTCAGAAATAAATGAAAGTACCATTTGAAAAGATTAAAAATGTATTTTTAAAAAATGTAAATTAATCTTTTACCCATCTTTTACAGAAGTCCTGTTTTAGGGACCGAATACATTTAAAGAAAATTTTTAAAAATTTTAAAAATATATATTTTTCAACATGCAAAAAAGAAAACTGAGCAAGTCTCTTCTCCCATGTCACTAAATGAGAATAAAACCTTTGTGGCCAAACCCTGGACCCTCCTAGGGGGTTGCAACCTTCTTTACCCATGATGAATTTGCATCCCTTCATTTAGTAACTATGCTAAACATTCAGAATGAATATTTCCTAAAACAATGCACTGCCTTCTGCGAGTATGACAGAATTAGCTGTTTTCTGTTTTTAAAAAGAGAGTTATTTTAAAGTATAGGGCATATTTGGTGTCATTTATTGTGAATGTTGCTTCAATTATTTCTAATTACCAGGTTGTTTCCAAGCGAGCTGACATGGCCATTGGCTCACTGACCATCAATGAAGAGAGGTCAGCGGTTGTGGAGTTTTCCGTTCCCTTTGTGGAGACTGGCATCAGTGTCATGGTTTCTCGTAGCAATGGCACTGTCTCTCCATCTGCCTTTCTTGGTAAGATCTTGGTGTTTTTTTAAATGAATTATTGAGTTTTTCCTATATTTTTCTTGAGAGATCTAAACATTAAGCACTAGAACACAATAGAGCGCTAGTCAAACGTACGTGGACTAAAAAGTGCAAAAATTACATTGTGGTTTTATTTCCAACAGATTGCCCATTTCACTTCCTCTTTGGCAATTTTATTCTGCTATTGTGGCGCATGAATTAGTTGGCTTCATTTTCAAGTGAGATTTGCCTGCACATGTTGCACCATCCAACAAGAATAATCTCATACTGGGAGGCTTTCAGTCATTTTTATCTAGTGAATTAAATAACCACAGAATGGTGATTAGGCAGATTTAGTTCTGTCAGTCAAGGCTTTTTTTTACTCATGGTGAAGGGCATCAATCAGACTCACTCTATTCCACTGTGAAATTGCCATATCCAGACATCTTTGCAGAACTCAAGATAGCTTGAAACTAATGAATGAATAAAACATGTTGTGATTTTTTTTGTATATTTAGAATCTACTGTATAATTACTGTTTTGCCCTTTTTGAGCTAGGCAGATATATTAACTCTTTCCAAATAGAAAATCAATTAAAAATGCATAACACACCACCCATTCAATCTATTTTATGTTTTTCAAAGCAAATCTGTACATTGTAAAGCATGAAACTCCCACTGTACACTGAAGTAACTAGTCTCAAATATTTAAATTGTAACCTAAATATATATTGTATTGTATACATGAATACAGTAGATGGCTAAACATATCCAGCATACAATACACTAATATAGCCACAATAACTAATACTGAAAATACACAATGGCTGTAGATAAGTGAAATCAGATGACAGATACCAACTGAGGCAAAAAGCTGTAGAACCAAAGCCTGAATGTGTAGTCAGTCTCAGATTGAACGCTGTCTTTATTGTGTCTCGGGTTTTGTTCCGTGTCTTGTATAATGTGTACGTTTTTGTGTTTAGTCTTTGTTCTGGTCTTGTGGTCTTGTTACATTTCTTAGTTTAGTTTTGGTTTCTGTATTTGTCATAGATCTGTTATTGCCTGTGTTTGTGCCTCTGTTCTGTCCCAGTCTATGTCTTCTGCTTAAGTCTTACTTCAGTTACTAGTTACTTCAGTGTACACTGGGAGTTGCACGCTTTACAATTTACAGATTTGCTTTGAAAATCATAATACAGATTGAAAGGGTGATGTGTTATACATTTTTGATTGTTCTTCTGCAGAGACTCTCTCCACCTTCAAGAAAATTGAACTATTCCACGACTCCCTCAGCATCTAAAGCACTTGTATATATGAATAGGACATGTTAACTTTGCTGTAGCACCTGCGTCTGTTTTAGAATTAATCATACGCTCTTAATGAAAGTGTAGAATGTGTTTCTCTTTCAGGT
>JBBIGC010000137.1:5081804-5092906 GCA_037576955.1 Lepidarchus adonis
CACACATCAGTGTTGTCATGTCTGAATTTATGCTGATTGTTCCTGAACCTGGAAGTCGCTTTGGACAAAAGCGTCAGCAAAATGAATAAATGTAAATGTAAATGTATATTGTAAATGTAAATGTAGGTCTTGTGTTTAAGTCTTGGTCCTCAGTCCTGCATTGTCATGCCTGACTTGTCTGGTCACGTGTCTTGTCATGTTCTTGGTCGTGTCACGTGTCCATTTGGTCCCTGCCCCTCAACAGGTGTCGCTCGTTTAGTCTGTGTATTTACACCCTCATGTCTTTGGTCCTATGTCTGTATTAGCATTAACGTTCTACGTTCTGCGCATACTTCTTCAATCACTTCATCTCCTTACAAGCTGAGCTTCCCCTTCAATTCCTGACGCATGCAGTTGTCCCCAATTCTTTTTGTGCATGGCAAATTCTAAATAAATTTCTACTTAAAAACTACATTGGAGATTTCGGTGCTTTAGTCAGTTAAATAAAGGTTCAAGATAATGTACAAATTACAAATTCATGTTTTTACTGCATTTTACAAAATGCCTCAGCTTTCTAGTTTAAAAAAAAAATAATGTAATTTAACTGGTCATTGAACTTTAGTGAAATTTGATAAAATATTGGTACAGCTCCAGTTTAACACAGGTTTTTGGGACTGGAAGACAAAGTAAGCCCATAGTTTGTTTGGTTTAAAATGGTTGAATGAACAATAAGCCGGCGTAGGAGGAAATTCTCTGATGCAAAACAGAACTGGCTTCAAGGGAGGTACTGCAGCATGTGTGAACATAATCGTGGAGACTATGATGTAGCAGACAAAAGCACAGATGAGACAGCTAGAGTTATGGATTATGCCGTGTGAGAGATTTTGCCAAGAAAAACTGCAAGTAAAATCTTCATTATAATCTTTCATTTAACAATAACCAACACGGCCCATTTTTCGTCATCATATGACAAATTCTATCACTGTTTAATATCTTATTTAATACTAATAATTACAAGCTTTGTTGTGCTAAGACGATGCAGTTTATTGCTGTACCTGGTCTATTAGCAAACATGACATTTTGAGTTTTGCTTGTGCTACAAACACATTGTTGTCACTTTCAGTGAAGCCCACATAACAGCCTCCGCTTCCGCCCCCTATTGTCCCATCTTTTTCAGAGCCGTACAGTCCCGCGGTGTGGGTGATGATGTTCGTCATGTGCCTGTCAGTGGTGGCGGTAACGGTCTTCATCTTTGAGTTTTTCAGTCCTGTTGGATACAACAGAAGTCTACAAAGTGGGAAGCGTATGTATTATTGGAGTTTTTTTTTTACTTCAGATCCATCTAGAATGAAATTAGCATTGCAGAACTTTACTGATTACTAAGTTGATGTATGGAGTCATTATTATGATAATTCAATTCAGCAGTTCATGAAAAACAGATGAAATGGAAAGCAGGAGCAGAGTGCACTCTGCTCATGTCTGTTTTCCTATACCTCACCCAGTAGTCTTCTGTTTCTCTCTTTCTCCCTCTTTCTCCCTGTCTCAGAGGCTGGAGGATCTAAGTTCACCATAGGGAAGTCTATCTGGCTGCTGTGGGCTCTGGTCTTTAATAACTCGGTTCCTGTGGAGAACCCTAGAGGAACCACTAGTAAGATCATGGTCCTGGTGTGGGCTTTTTTCGCTGTCATCTTTTTGGCAAGCTACACTGCTAACCTGGCTGCTTTCATGATTCAAGAGGAGTACATAGACACAGTGTCTGGCCTCAGTGATAAGAAGGTAATTGCTACATATGTAAGAGCCCTCTTCTTCTAACAGCACCAATCACAGATTGTTGCACTGAACACTGTTCTCCATAACACTCGTCGCTATTAAAGTTGCTGGATCCTCTCTCAAACTGGATAAGATGATTTAAAGCCTAATTAAGTGATTATCACTGGAGATAGCTGGGGAATAGATCATTTGGGACGATACTCTCCAGATAGAGAATGAATTAAAGTATCCATGAAGTATATCTGACGACATTTAAAACGTTTGGCCTGTAATCTGATTGGAGGTCTGATGGATTTCCTGTTTTGTATTCCGCCTTTAGTTTCAACAGCCCGCAGAGCAGTACCCTCCACTTCGCTTCGGCACCGTCCCTAATGGGAGCACAGAGGAGAACATCCGCAGCAACTATCCTAACATGCATCAATTCATGGTGCGCAATAACCAGAGAGGCGTTGAGGAGGCTATTGAAAACCTCAAGACTGGGTGAGTGGATCCACTTGAGGAAACTTTCTGTGAAGATAAGGTCACAACAAGTTACACTAGATAATAGCTAGCTGTCATACAGGTTTAAGCAGCTTCAAATGTGGCACCTGACCCTAGGGCAATATGACAAAATAATAGTGTTAATATATTAAACAATATCACAATTTGTTTTTCAGATTATGCTATGAATATCAGTGCTTCTAGAACAATGCATTTACCAATAAAAAATATTTCTATGTATGTATGTGTGAACAGTAACCGCATACACTGAATAACAACCAGATATTATACATTTTTATTATTATTTTTATTTATTTTTTACTGTTTTCTTAAATATTTTTATTGTTACAGACATTCAATATTATAATGAGAGTAATTTCCAGCATAAAACACTATTCTGTAGTGCAGCTTTGCATCCCTCAGCCTGGGCGATTTGACAGAATGTACAGTTCTGTTCTTTTTTTGTCATCCCTCACTACAATAACCATTATAAATATAGATGTGATATGGGGCTTCTTTTCAGTGAGAAAATAAAATTAAAACAGACTTTCATAACACATCATCAGAATTAGAGTGCAGATCGGCCTGAACCCGACAGAGCAGTGACTGAGCCCGACCCGAACCCGAGGTTGTCATGGCTAGGTTGTCATGGTTACGCAAACAGATCCCCGCGTACAGGGAAAAAGCAAACGATCCAGCGTGACGTAGCGTACGCCCTACTTTTAATTAACATTAAAAAGTATTGTATTTTTTTATTAACAAATACTTTTACAACTGCATCATGTGAGACAAAACTTTTGGAGCTTCACTGTGTAGCAGCCTTTACTATTTTAATGTTCAAAAGTTTATGCTGATGTGACGGAACCCAAACCCGAGTAACCATTGTGAAATTTTTGTCCCGTCGGGTTCGGGTCGGGCAGCAATGCTCTAATCAGAACATGGTGACACCACTACAGGAGCACAACTGCATCTTTACAACAGATTTCTTTGACTCCTAGTACCTGAAGTGGCTCTGATGTGCCTTCACTATAATGTAAATTTAAACTAATGTAAACATCTAAGAATCCGTCCCATCATGCAATATGAAAGTTAATGTGTTTTCTGTGTTACGTCAAACCAGCTAATGTATATTTTTGAACTGCCACTAACGCCAATGTAACATTCTTGGAGGACAGTGTTAACTGACAGTTCTGCTGTGTCAGCTGGTAGATGCCCGCAAGTGATGATGGACAGAGAGCAAGGCCCATCCTAACCACACTGGCAGCATAGTCCCATGGACCCATGGATGGCTGCAGCACAATAACGGATTGTGCTCACAATCTTTCAATGATAAGACCAACGCTTAGCAGTTGCACCACTTGGGAGCTTACTGATGCTTTTCTAGCCTTAAGTCAACATTTTGAGTCCAGTTTTAGCAAAGGTATTAAATTCGACAAGCACAGTGTGATAATGGATTATCCCACAGAACCAAGACGCTCTTTTATGTAACAGGAAAAACAAACTGGTAGAAAGAAACGGATGGATGTGGGTGACACTACTGTTTACAGTAGAGTTGTTAATTATTCTGTCAGCTGGCTTGAGACTTTAGAGCTGCCTTCCACACTTTTGTGATGTGGAGAACCATAATTTGCATGGAATTTCTTATTGCTCAACACTATTTTCCAACAACTACTCTTGCAGTTAACCAAAACTGTCACATTCAACCTAAATTAGCAGCCTACAAGTACTACATGAAGCAATATTTTAAGCATATACTATGAATTATAGATCAAAACTTTTTAAAGAATTCAGTCTCTTTTGGAAATACCCACAATGTTTCTTAATGTACAGAGGAGAGAATCAGTATTTGACAAATCAGCATTTTTATCGGTATGAGTATTTCTAAGTGGCACAAAATTTGCACCACATGTCAATATCAACTCAAGTATTTTATTCCTTCAAAGACATCTAAACATTTAAGTCCGTAAATTGAGTTATGTGTGATAAAGTGAAAAGACACAGGGGAAAAGTATTGAACACATTAAGATAACAAATTGCAAAATGGCATAGAAAGCCAGGAGATCTGTCAGTATTGAGAGAGAAACCCTGCCCCATCTCAGTACTAATTGATATCAGCTGCTTTAGTCGTAATTGATGCCTATAAAGGCTTCTCATTACCCAGGAGGCACACAGACTTTCTGATGGGTAAAAGCAAAGAACTCTGCCAAGATCTTTATAATCTTATTGTTGAAAAGCATTCTGATGGGAATGGTTATAGGCACATTTTCAGAATGCTGAATGTTCCTGCGAGCACTGTGGGGCCATTATCCATAATGGAAAGAGCATCAGTTCACCATAAACCGGCCACAATCAGGTGCTTCACGTAACATTCCTGTCCGAGGAGTCCAAAGAATATTCAGGAGAGTCCTCCAAGAGCCAAGAACCACTTGGGCAGAACTTCAGGAAGACCTTGCATCAGCAGGTACTGTTCCTTCAAAGAAAACTATAAGCAATGCACTGAACCGCCATGGCATCCATGCACACTCACCACGCAAGACTCCATTGCTGAACAAAAAGCATGTTAAGCCTCAGTTAAAGTTTGCAAAACAGCATTTGGAGAAGCCTGTGGATTACTGGGAGACTATAATATGGTCAGATGAAAGCAAAATTAAACTTTTGGCTGTCATTCTACACACCATGTTTGGAGAAAAAATGGCACTGCCCACCTCCCAAAGAACTTCATACCAACAGTTAAGTTTGAAGGTGAAAGCATCATGGTTTGGGGACTGACAGACTTCATATTATTGAAGGCAGGATGAATGGAGAAATGTACCGGGACATTCTGGATAAAAATCTGCTGCATCTACCAGAAAGCTGAAAATGAAAAGAGGGTGAACATTTCAGCAAGACAATGATCCCAAGCACAAGGCCAAGCAAACAATGAACTGGTTTCAAAGAAAGAAAATCAAGTTGCTTTAATGACCCAGTCAATCGTCTGACTTAAATCCCATAGAAAATTTATGGAGAGAACCGAAGATAAAAGTTCATAAAAAAGGCCCAAGGAACCTTCCAGATGTAAAGAGCATTTGTGTGGAAGAATGGGCCAGCCTGAGCAATGCAGACGACTGGTCTCTCCATACAAGAGACGTCTAGAAGCTGGAATCACCAACAAAGGATTTTCTACAAAGTATTAAATAAAGTGTGTTCAATACTTATTCCCTGTGTCATTTCACTTTCTTTATTATGACTCAACATATATACTTAAATATGTTTCTTTGTATGAATTCAATATTTGGCTTTATGGCAACATCTGGTGCAAATTTTGTGTGAATAGCCACTTATTAATACTTAATGACAAAAATGCTGATGTGTCAAATACTTAATCTCCTCAGTGTGAATGTGAAATAACTGTGAGTTAGCTCCTTGTAGAGATTTGTGACAATACTTGTTGTAAAAAATGCAATTTAAATAAAACTGAATTGAATTGAAATTGATATATAAATGGGCCCCACCAGAGGAGTAGAACTGACCAGATATTAATTGATTGGTGGAGATCAGGGACAAGCACATTAGGGTTTCTTTCATTGGTATAAGTGAGGTTTAAGTGCTTCCTGCCTGCAGTTTAGAAACTAAAGCTAATTACTGATGGACAAGAGAACAACTAACATATGTCTGGAAAGCATAATCTATAGTGTCTGATTTATACCAATTAAATATGTTGAGATCCACCACCAGCTCTTTGGTTTTCATTTATCTGGAGGTGGTTCCGCTCACACCATTACAGTTGGTAGAGTTGTAGGAGAATTCTACAGTATAGATTGTAATAAGGAATGGAACCAGAACTGTACCCTGGGGGCTTCCGTACTGCAGACAACCCTATCAGAAGCACAGTCCTGGATCCTCACATGCTGTGGTCGGTGGGTGAGGTACTCAAGGATCAGCTGAGATGCTGGTGCCCCCCTGGTGTACCCCAGCTTGTCTCTCAGGATTATGTGCTGGGTTGAAAGCACTGGAGAAATCAAAGAACACGATTCTCATAGTGAGAAAGGGGATCATTGTAGTAGGTAAATACCCCAATGCCAAGTCAATGGGCAAACTGAAATGGGTCTAGTGATGGCCAAAGATTGCTCCAGGGTCTTCATCATAGATGGGTAGAGACTATTTGTTTAATTTTGCAGCAATATATAAGCTACTTTTAGTAAATAAACCTACAAAGTGCATCTATATATGTGCCTCATTAATTGGCCAATGAGTGTAAATACAACTGATTTATTTTAGAAAATTCTTTTTAGTGTTATAAGGCCTTCGTGCCCAACACTGGTCTAGAATCCTTTCTGCTTTGAACATTGTAGAGTTTTCTGTTCCCAACACACCTGATCCAGATAAACAACTAATTAGCAAGCGTTTCCTGTGTAACAGTGGACCCCAAGAGCAGAGGAAATATATTCGGGACATGGGACCACCAGAACAGAGCTTGGGATCCACTGTTATAATACCCATTTCTGCCATTTTTATTGCTAACTTTAGATTCTTGGCATTAGTCCACAAACATTAATCTGTGGTCTTTGGCCTTGTTTTTGATTGTGCCCCCTTTGCCCTTTATTGAAGAAAACATTGTGACACCACCTTTGTAATGTATCCAGCAATTTTTCTAAAAGATTATTGATGGGCTCTGAGCGGATGATGAGCTAATGGAACAGCATTTTGGTTCATTACAAAAGCTGTGTCCTTGCTTGCTCTGTCTGTCTCATTCTGGGACAAACTGGCCAAAATAAAACATTTAATCATTGCTTCATCTGTTGTAAACATGCCTGCTCACGTCCTACAGCAGCAATCTCTAGAGCTTTTTTTTTTTTTTTTTACAATTTAAAGACATCTAGGACATCCCTTCTGTTGCCATATTTTGAGGACAGAAATACATTTTTTTGAAAAATGTCAACTCCTTTGGCATTTTTTGTTAATAGCGTGTACATGGGAATTTGTGTCTATTTATGAAAACTTCCTTTGTGAGATCAGGAACTGATGTTGAACCAGGTTGAGGTCACTGAAGTTCATTAAAAACATTAAAAGGACATGAAACTGTGAATTCTGTCAAAACAATGAGTCAGATACATTACGTCTTCTCAGAATACTATAAAACATGATAAAAAAGCAAGCAAACAAACTAACCATTAAACACTGGGTTTAGTCTCGAAGTGAGTTTTACGTTTTTTATCAGTTGTTATACAGTCATGTGAAAAAAAAGCCTGTTTTTTGTTACATTCTTGGATATATGGATATTTAATTTTTTTTTTTTTTAAATACTGGGGGATTCAAGTAATACAATTGAACAAGACTTTTCAAAATCTTGTGTGATTTCTGGTTAGGATTAGATTAGATTAGATTAGATTAGATTAGATTAGATTAGATTAGACACCCCACCTTTATTCCCCCAAAAATGGCTCAAATCACACACAGGTGTAACACATCAGCTGCACATGATTAGAACATTGTTACTCAGCATTTTGAAGGAGGTTTGCCCTACTGAAATTTTAGTTTGGTGTGCTCCTGACTTTAAGGTGAGAGTTAACACCGTGGTGAGATCAAACGAGCTGTCTGAGGCCTTCAGAAAAAACATTTTAGTAGCTTTAAAATCTGATAAAGAATTTTAAGAAATCTCAAAAGAATTTGCAATAAACCATTCCACTGTCCGGAAAATAGTCATCAAATGGAGGATTTCCACAACAACTGCTTACATGCTCAGGTCTTGCTGTCCAAGAAAGTTCACCCGATGAAGTCTCCAAAAACCCTAAAATTTCATCATGAGACCCACAGCAGGCTCTAGCTACTTTTAATGTCAAAGTGCATGCCTCTATAATCAGAAAGAGACAGCACAACCTGGAAGGTGTGCAAGGAGGAAACCTTTGCTCTCTAAGACATCAAGGATGAAGAATGAAGTTTGCCAGAGGAATGTAGACATAGACCAGGACATTTGGAATAATGTTCTTTGGACAGTTGAGTCTAAAGTTGAATTATTTGGACACCAGAACAGAGGACAGGTCTGACATAAACCAAACACAGCATTCCAGCATTCCATACCAACTGTAAAGCATGGTGGTGGAAGTGTCATGGTGTGTGGATGCTTTGCTGTAGCAGGACCTGGTCAACTCACCATCACAGAATCCACCATTCTACTGTGTACCAGAGGCTGCTTGAGGAAGAGAGCATCTGTAAGAACATTAAAGTAGAACTGGTCGTGACAACATGACAATGACCCAAACACATACTTGTAAATCCAACAAAAGAAATGGAGAATCCTGGCGTGGCCGAGTCAAATCTCAGATCTTAATCCAATTGAGATGTTGTGAGGTGACTTGAAACAGCCTGTACATGCAATTAACCCCTTAAACATCTCACAGCTTAAAGAATTCTACATTGAGGAGTGCGGCAAACTTTACTAAGACTTATGTCAGAGACGGTAGATGCTAAAAGAAATATCTCATTGTAGTTATTTCAGCCAAAGGGGGAACACTATTAGGGGGTGGGGTGTTGAACTTTTTTCCATTTCCAAACATTTTTGTTCATATCTTTTGCATAATTTTTGTTGTTTACCTGCAATTACATCACTTTCTGTAAATAAAAACTAGATTAGACATAGATATGTGAACATTTCTTAATAAAAAGCTAAATATTTCATAGGTTGTCCTAACTTTTTCACATGACTCTATGTCCTCTACCCTTTTCTCTCACTCCCTCACTGTGATTACGTATATATTCTTTTCCACAGAAAATTGGATGCATTTATCTATGACGCAGCTGTGCTGAACTACATGGCACGGAAGGATGAAGGATGTAAAGTAATGACCATAGGTTCTGGAAAGGTGTTTGCCACTACAGGATATGGCATCGCCCTGCACAAGAACTCCCGCTGGAAGAGGCCACTAGACCTTGCTTTGCTGCAGCTGGTGGGAGATGGTGAGAAGAAACCGTTGTGTGATTACATTTGTTGCATTTGCAATATATAAGTATTTTATACTAAATCTAATTTGCTAAACTCAAGTTTCTTTGGAAGATGAAACCCTTTCGTTTTTCCTTTGCTTTTACACGGATGGAAACATTTTTGCTAACAGAACCTTCATATTAGAAGGTTCCATAGCAGTTAAAGAAACCAAGAGATTAAATTGTTGTTACCAGGAATTTTCATCCAAGTCAATAACCAGGTTTTCCATCATCAGTCCTGAAGATTTAACACTCCAACCTTAAGAATTAAGCTCCAACCTTAGCTTAACACACCTGATCAATGTAATAAAAATCCTCAAGGTTCTCTGTACACAAGAGCAATGTGAGTTGGATCTGAACTAGGGGTGGGAATCGCAGGGTATCTACGATACGATATGCAATATGTGGCCCACGATAATGATAGTATCGCGATATGATTTTGCGATAATCGATATATCGCACGACAATTACATATTGATATAACACAGAAATGGGGGGATTCGTTATTACCTTACATAAGAAACAGCAATGCTATTGTTACCTTTCCCGTATCTGCTTTGTGACTGTGGTTGGAAACACAGAGAAACCGTGGCTTCAGCTTCAGGGCTTTATTTCTGTTCCCCTTTGTCACTTGGTAAGCAGCATTAGCATCATGCTAACAACAGTCGAACACTAGACGGTACATTGCTCTGTGCCTCCCGCTACAGCGCGTTAGTTTTAACTGTGTCTATACCATGTGTAGCAGGCCCTGGGGTTGGGGCATCTCAGTCAAGCTTTTGCAGTTTGAAAGTTTAGAGCAAACTGTTCAAACATCATCTTCAGGTCACTCAAATCTCCTGCACTCAGTTGAGCAGCGCCACCCAGAGGAGAGAAGAGGTAGCGACGCCGGTGAGTCTACTTGGCGGCAAAAGTTGAGTCATTTAAATATAGATATTGCCGTATTGATTATTGTATAGCATGAGCAAGGCCGACAATATATCGCAATATTGATATTGCGGCCCACCCCTAATCTGAACTTTTCAGAGTAGCAGAATTCAAGGACTTAAGCTGGGCACCCCTGGTACAGAGTCACTGTGCCCTCTGGGCCCCATGTTAAACTGTGACTATATCACTGCATGCTGTATAGCAATAAAACACAGGGAAACATCTAACACTCATTCTCCACATCTGAGACGAGAAATGTGCTTTAATGTTTTATTCAACTCTAATTTGTTGAGTAGCAGCAAATTAATTATTTCTACGACTAATTCATTGTAATGCATGCTTTTAAAAAGATGGATTTAAATTGAAACCTTTTGTAGTATCATAATGAAGTAGCTCAATATTATAATTACTATTAATGTGCAATATATTGGGCAGTAATGCCTGAGGTCTAACACTGCGTTGCTCAGATTGAGCGTACACTTTCCCTCATACTCCAAGAGTAAAAGGTTTGGTGCTTAAAGGACTAGTCCAGTTTTTCTCTCAAGAAACTGTTTTTCAGTTTTCATCTGTCTGTTTCAGATTGAATTTCATGAAAAATTGTTTAGGCGTCCAGTGGTCAAGTTATGCGAGAGGAAATCTGTATAGAGATAATTAAATACAGTGGGTCCTCAACTTACGGCATACTCCAATTTGTGTTTACATCACTGACTTTTTTTTTTAATTTATGCGTGTATTTACTGTCATATACGGTAGCAGAATGCAGTTGAATGCCTACTTAATGCTTTACAATAAGCGCCATGAGATGAGTGCGTGCAGTGTGTGTGAACCTGCTAATTCACTTTGCACTGTTTTTCGCTAATTTGCTGTGATGTTTCTGTTTTATTTACCGTTGGTGTTGAGTAAGAGTTGATGTGTATTGGTTGGTGAGATGGGGGTTAATAGTGCAGTGTGTGTGGATTGGTGGGTGAGATGGGGGTTAATAGTGCAGTGTG
>JBBIGC010000137.1:5137725-5151939 GCA_037576955.1 Lepidarchus adonis
GCTTTAGCTCATTGGGGCTCGGACCCGGATTCTATAAACTCTGTAAAGCTGCTTTGTGACAACGTCAGTTATAAAAATCGCTGTATAAATAAATTTGACTTGATTTGACTTGAGTGCATGTTTACTTTGATGAATTCTAGTGTGAGAAAAGCTGAAAAAAAGATGACTGATGAGTTAGACACCTCCTCATGGGAAGTGCTGATCTTCAAACCACATTTCTGGAAATGCTAATTTTGTAAAAATAAAAACTTCTCTTGAACCTTTATTTAACTCATTTTAATGTGTTGCAAATAAAAACTGATGCACACATAACTGGATAGAAACAGAGCATTTAAAGCAGAGACATGACTTGAACTTATGCTTGAACTTACATTTTTGGGCTAAATTGTCACTGTTCATTGCAGCGCTAACTTGTCAGCACAGTTCTGTCTTTTATTTTTATGTTGGACAATATCCAGGTTGTAATATGTCCAATTAATTGGATTTATATATATATACATTTTTTGTTTAATTTGTTTATTTATTTTAAGCATTCACTGACCATATAATTTTGTGGTGAATTATTAGGATTGCACATGGTTAACAACTTGATCACTCTGGAGATCTTGAAGATCATTTGGTTTTATATACAGCAACTTGAGCAACATGTGAACTTGAAAGAAGTGCATAAAATAAAAAGAGGAACGAGTGGAAGAGAGGAGATGTAGGGGGAATAAGGTCTGGAGCATGTAAGAGCAAGGGAGGGAGGAAGACAGAGAGGGAGGGCAGAAGAGAGGGGAAAAGGAGGACAGAGTTAAAATTATCCCCTTCAAGCAAATCCCTTTCAATCTGATCAGTGCGCTGGAGATGAACCAGCCAGCTTGTGACTTCACGGCCTGACAGCAGGTAGGAAAACTTCTTTCCCATTTACAATAAATTTCTTTCTTTCTGCTTTATCTCATTAAAACGGTTCAGATTGTACCTTTGCAATGAGTTGCAAAGGTAATAACATGGTACTTGCACATTTAATCAGTGTAGTATATGGCGGATTTCGCTAATTTAATGACTTAATTAGTCTAACTGTGCGGAAATGCTGCTTAGCAGGTGAAACTGCACAGTAAGTTGCATCAACAACTTTTTGTTTTTAGCAAAAGTAAAGTCTCTTTAGAATAACTGTAATGTAATTTTTAAAAGTTTTGAATGTAAAGATAAGATTTTTCTTTATACCTTTGTTAAAGGAGACTAGAAATGCAGTGCACATTTCTAAATATCTGCACTGTGCAAATGTTTAAATAAAAAATATAAAAAGAATCATTTCATATGTTATTTTAACCATATCTGAGTCTTTCCTTGTGGAAAAGTATTCCCAGTATTACTCATTTGATCAAGCAGCTGGTTTGGCTCAGTCAGTCTTTTATTAGATTAAATCAGGTGCTGCTGATGCAGTTTTACATTTATGCAATAATTCATTTATTTATTTTAATTTAATTTCAATTATTTTTTGTATTATGTTTTTTTGCAAGTGTTAAGTTCATATAAAGTTGATTTTATATATATATATATATAAAAATAAATATCTTGACAGCAACAATATGCATGAACTAGGTTAAATCGTAAATGCTAAAAACATAAACAGGTACACTGTAAAATATTGTTGGTTAAAGGGCTAGTTTTGCTTTGTGTTTTATCATTAAGACGTATTAAGGAACTGAGTGGATGTACTTCGCAAAGTGGAACTCCATCTGGTGTGTGTTTTCAAAGTGATCTTTGTTCAAGGTTTTAAAACCCAGTTAATAATTCAGCTGGTTTCATTTGTGAATGGCTTTTGCATGACCTCATTACAACAGAACCTTAGGTGATGTCCTCAGGAAAGCCTGAGGTCAGCTGAGTGTACAAAAGTCTACAGAATGCACGTGCTTCCTGTAGGAATTAGTACATGTAGAAATGAATGAGCTTCACAGTATCTACTGACCAAACCATAACTGTCTGCAAACACAGCCGTAGCAGGTAATGTGAATAACAATGAATGTCTAGTTATTTCCTCACAATGGCACATGTCGGTGAGATATATTAGGCAACAAGTGAACAGTCAGTTCTTGAAACTGATCTGCTGGAAGCAGGAAAATGGGTGAGCATAAGGATCTTAGACATTTTGACAAATGCCTTACTGTGACGGCTAACAGAAGGTCTCACTGAGCGTACCAGGTCTGCAGTAGATAGAACCTAATAAAACTGAGCCAAGGACGAACAACTGGTGACAAGGTTGAGCAATGCACAGTGGGAGAGTAGTCTGTCTGATCTGATCCCAAAGAGGAGCTCAGTGCACCACATTCAGAGCAGTTTCAGCAGCATGAGGGGGAGTTTACTGTTATGGCTAATTGGTGTAGCTTAGCAGTGACCCCTTCAGTACAATCTGAGCTTCTCTTTATGTTAATCAAATATGTTTTCCAGCTTTTCCTTTTTTCAACACAATCATATAAGTTTGCCTTGAAAAAAGCACATTTAATTAGATTAATTTATTTAATTGTCTTGCTAACTTTGCTATTGCTATTCATATAATAAATAACCTTTATGCCAACAATAGAAAATCTTTCATTTATTAGCTATTGCTAGTTAAAAATGGTTTGACTCACAGTAACTAGAATAAAACATATTAAACCCAACACGATTTAGACTTCAAGTTTAGTGTGATGTTGTTTATTCCTATGTACTCAATGAAGCAAATCCAGAGCATCTTATTCAGTGTTGTAGCACCACAACTTTTATAGGGACATTTATAATACTGCTGTCTTAGCAAAACAAGATTTTCAAGACAAGGGTAAAAACTAGTTTGTGTCATCCAAGGGTCATCATTTTTATTTGTCCATTTATCAATTTCTACAGAGAATTTACTTTTTTCAAATGATGTAAAAAAAAATACAAAAAATGTTTAAAAAAGAAAGTTATGAGGTTTTGGTATGACCACAGTGATGCAGAATTCCTGTTAGAATCCATAGATGAAATTTAAATGTCTAGGACAGATTACTAGCTTCTTCATTTTACAGGCAAGATTAAGCCTGTGTCTGCTTTTGGTCAGATTTAGTATTGAAGGATGTTCATCTCCAGGGTCCCACAAAATGTTAGTATGCATTTAATTTAGAGAAAATGTAGATTTTGTTTATATTGTTGTAATTTACACAATTCACTTTGCCTGAATGGTTAACTGGAAACATACCGCTGGTTTATACCATGGATGACAGGAGTGCTACAATAAGCAGAAATATGGTGGCAGTGGTGACTAGTGGTTGGTTTTGCCCTTGCAAACAAAAGGCTGTAGGTTCTGGCCTGGCCTGGGCACCACTGAGGTACTATCCTTCTACATTGCTCCCCGAGCTCTTTGCATAATCCATTTGTGCACAAGTGATGGGTTAAAAGTTCCCATTTTGTTGTGGTGCACTATGTGTACGACAAAATAAGTCAATTTCAATTTCAGTTTTATTTCTATAGCGCTTTTTACAACAGAAGTTGTCACAAAGCAGCTTTACAAGGTCCGGGTCCGAGCCCCTAATGAGCAAGCCAAGGCGAGATGTCACTTTCACATTTTCACTTTCCAATGTTGACCTAACGTGTTTTTAAAAGCAGAACAGCTATAAACACCAAAAGCCTCAGTTGTGGATATTCAGTCACATGATTGTGGCATGGGTGCTGCCTGCTCACCAGGCCCAAGTGGCGTGCTGTACAGCGTGAGAAAAACATACCAGTTAGCAAGGGCAAGCCTCTTAAGAGCCCTTGGGCCACATGCAGGAGGGGGTAGTTCCGAATTGGCTTGCAGGGGCAGACTGCCACCCAGTCTCATCAACACGTGTGATCACAACAATACTGCAGGCTACTGGTGGCGTGCCAAGCCAATCTGCCATGACCAATAATCCCCTTCAGATCCCATTAGTCAGTCAACCTTGGGACGTAGATAGTTTGGTCAGAACACTGTGATACAAAGGGTCCTCAGGGAGAGGGTCCTTCTAGGTATGCAAAGTAGAACATGAGGTGTTTGTCCTTCACTTTCTGTTACTTTGGAGGAGATGAATTCATTTTAGTTACTGTTATTAGTTTAGCAGTTTACTTTGGAATCCAATCTTGTTGCCCATAAATTGAATGTTTACTACAAGAAATAATATAGAGGAGTACTCTGAATCCTCACCGAGTATTACTTCTGTCAGTAGTCTATAGTCTGCCTTGACTTTAAGCCTTTGCCTGCTGATTTGATGCTAAAAAATGATCCTTCATCATTAGTATCAAGTTAGAAGAGTAGTAATCTGATTACAGTGTACGGGTGGGAGGAGTTAGAGTCATTCAGCTCATGGAGGCTCAGTGAGACACAATGTTCATGAGCGAGTGACTCGATAATAGGAGTTCAGTTGTTTACGGTCCAGCTGTGGTCCACTCCAAGAAGAACTGCTCTTCTGTTTTGCCAGATCTGCATGACTATTATCCTTTATTCTCTGCCATCAAATCACTGTCTCTATTGATTTGAGAAGTGACATTTTTCCTTCAGGGAGTAGATATGTTTTTACTGACGTGTCTGTTGTGCTGTCTGTAGGAGTGTGCCGGTGACCTCGAGACTGGCAGCATCCGGACGGATTACTCTGATTGCCAAAAACAGAGAGGTGGTGTGCCAAAGGACCATTCCAATTGGCTGTGGAAAAAAGTCATCTACCGCTGCCTGGTCAGATTACAATGCTGGATTGCGATTTTGGACACTGGAACTCTGGAATTATGAGCAACTGAAATACCCTCTTTAGAAAAAGCGACTGATTGTAGAAGACTCCTTAAAGGATTTACTTTGGATAGACACGGTACTTTCTCGTTATCTGAAATGGATCTCTTTGTCTACCTACGTTTTCTCCATGACCTTTTCTCTTGGCTCACATTGCACCAACGATAAAGTGTAGGCAAACAAACCACATGGTTAAGGACACAAACAGAGCCATTTTGCCTTTGCTGCTGCCTTTCTCAGAAATGCACAGGGGTGGAATCCTCCGAGGACCTTGTCCTCCACCTCTCCCCCTCTTCCCACTTCTCATCCTTTCAATGATACCCTCGGTGGGACTTAGCAGTGTGCCAGGATTAGAATATGACTGGGGAGCTCACCCTAAGCTAGTTTGCACCCCCATACCTGCAGATGCTGACCCAAGCTGCGTTCACCCAGGTGGAGTTACTAATGGGCCTAGCACCAATGGACATACCAACGGACATGGCAATGGTCACGGTAACGCACCTGGGAATGGACAGTATGTTGGTGGGCTGCCCAATAGCCCTGCCAGCAGTGGTAGTCATCGGGGCATGTCTGACGAGGCAAAGGCTACCATTCTCCATTTGAGGGAAAGCCTGGTGCGTCAGAAGGAGATGATCTTAGACCAACGGGAGACCATTCGGGAGTTGACAGCGAAGCTGACACTCTGTGAAGGCTTTGGGAGAGGTCCAGGTGGGCATCATGATGATGATCACCATGGCCCACCACACCATGGGTCTCACCACTCCTCACAACACTATGACAGTGACCATCATTCAGACCCCCATTACCCTCTCAGTGGGCACCGCAGTGACCATCATCGAGGAAAATCGCCATATCTAGGCAAACATATTTTTTCTCCTGAGCAGGCGGGAAAGACTTTGCAGACTCTGAAAGAGAGGCTGGAGAATTTGCAGGTGAGAAATTCAAAATTTTAAACACAGATGCCCAAAAATTCTTACCCAGCAAGCCAACTGTCATGCGTTTCTTAAGAACCATTGCATGCACAAATCATTTATCAGCGGCTATGTGTGTTTTATCCAATAATTTCATCAAAAAGCCATCGTTGGTATCATTGTGCTTGTATATGAAGTTAGCGTAATAAAAGCTCAGAGAGGATTCAGAGCTGTGGTTTCACTTTCAAGATGTTATCAAGTAAAATCGCTTCCTTCTCAGTCGAGTCTACCTGAGAAGCTCCCCAGAGAAGTGCAACGTGTACAGTGTCCTTGCTCTTCAACACATGCTGTGCTAATATCCGGTGCCAGCAAAAGATCACTGAATACATTCACCCCTCCTCTCAGGCAAACCTGCTTGCCTTAATTAAATTAATTAGCCGAATCCTTTCCTCAGGAGAGCACCTTGAAAACAAACAAGTCCAAATGGAAAGACATCAAAGAAAACATGGAAGAAACACAAACTAGAGTTGCATTAGATAGGTTCCCTCCACAGTATTGCAAAGCCTCATGGTATAGGCGTTTAGGGTTGAATAGATATTGATGAATGTTTTCATTCTGAGCAATATTTAGTCAAAATTTAGCAGAACAGCTACGTCTGAAGCAAGACAGTCATCAAATATGCTGAATAAGTAACTTTACACAGTCATGCAGTCTACCACCTGTACAAAGCTCTCACTCTAAAGCTTTAAGTAACATAGGAAAGTCTAATGGAAAGAAACGAATTCCACAGAAGAGAAGATGATTTTTTTTAACGTTCTTTTCACAAGACAGAACATCACATGACGCTTCTGATGATGACTACAGGAAGCAGGTAACAAGCAGGTAACAACAAAGCGCTTCTCTTATGAAAAGAACGGTAAAAAACATGATTACAAGAAGACTGCATGAACTTGTACGAAAGAGAAGAAGCTGAGTCAGCAAGATGGCTGTGGAATCTTCATTGTCAAGATGGCGTGATATTGGGAGAGATCCTTATTCCATGGGCTGCTTTAGTGAATCCACAACCCAAGCCTATATGAGGGCTTGGTACATGCTAAGCTAAATGCTAAGAGGTTAACAGAAGAATGAAAATGATATTAGAAAAGAGAAAAAAAAGAAAGATTGCACGTTACACACTGGTGACCATGCTCTGTGCTTTGGTAGATACCATCTCAGTCAATTAGTCTTATCTGCTTTGATGAGCCATTAATCGTGGTGTACTATAGCGTTGAGTAAAGCCGGATTTGCTCTGACTAATCAGAGGAAGGAGGCTGACAATGAAGGAGGAGCTTATTTAAAATGTCACCATGATTATCTGCATATTAACATAATGGATGCTGTAGATACATGAAATGATGGTTAACACACAGAGTTCTCAAATGATGCTATTTCTAGGAACCAGGTGGTAAAAAATATGAAAAAGCTATTCATTATTCTATTATTATTGCCTCATGTTTATGCTTGAGATTTGAATGTCTTGCTAAAATCTGAGGAGCATTTATGATAATTCCATTTTCATAAGAAGCTCAGAGAAACCCATGTATGAATACATGAGTCATCCCAGTGTCCTATTTTCAGGAGCGCCTGCATATATTCTCATATGCCACAGTCCAAAACATAATTTAGAATTATATAAAAGGTTACAACATGAAATCAGTGTTTTGAAGAAAACTGCAAAACTGGATGTTTTTTTACCATCTCCTGCTTTCTCTTCTATGAACCTCTCTCATTTTCTTACTTAGGCAAGAAATTCCTCCAGCACTTACTCTAGTTCACTGAGAGACCTTCTACAGCGCAAAATCAATGCTCTGGAAGAGCAGCTCCACCACCATTATGATGATAATCATGACCACGGCCACCACGATAGCAGCCATGGCCACGGCCACCACGATGATCACCATGAAAATCACGACAATCATGGAGATCATCATGATGACCACCGTGACAACCATCATGCAAGCCACCATGATGGCCATCGTTACAATCACTTTTCTGGGCCTCGCTACGATCGGCACACACCACATCATGGTGACCACCATGATGATCACCATGAAAACCATCATGACGATCACCATGATGACCATCATGATGACCACCATGATGATGACCACCATGATGATGACCACCATGATGATGACCACCATGGAAATGATGATCATGGTAACCAACCCCGTACCACTCACAAACCAACAGTGTCCAGAGCACCGAACCGTGGAGCCCACAAGCTGGACACGGTGCTGAGCCACCTGTATCATAGGCCACCTGAAGCAGGTCAGATGTATCACAGTTTGGAAGCTGTTTGATGCTCATATTTGATGCAATATCATACGCTAGCCTTATCATATAATTCACATTCACTTCCTTCCTGACAGGGATGCACAAGAAGCCTAAGAGTCCTGATGCCTTTCAGATTGGATTTCCCATGCGCACCAACTACATGTATGGCCGGATCAAGCGCACGCTTCTCAACGAGATCTTTGCCCTAACGGTCTGTCTCTGGGTGAAGGGGGGCTCAGGGCCAGGTCTTGGCACCCCTTTCTCTTACTCCGTCCCTGCTCAGGCTAACGAACTCGTCTTGATCGAATGGGGAAACAATCCAATGGAATTACTGGTGAATGACAAAGTAAGGACATAGTCGCTGAGGGGAAAGTGAAGAAAAGTGCCATTTCTGACATTGTGACCATTAATTCATGAATAACTAGAGTCTTCAGTGAACACTGGCTATTCCCAGCGCTTTCCTTCCAGTTCGAATGGGAGTCAGGAGTCATGTGATCATGCTCTCAGTGCCAGATCCCTGAATACTTTTTCACTTATAGTAATAATAATAATATTAATAATAATTTGAATTTATATAGCGCCTTTCTCAAACTCAAGGTCTCTTTACAAAATTAAAAAATAAAATCTAAATCTAAAATAAATTGAAACGCAAGACAATAAAGCAGTGATAAAGTAACAGCAGAATGAGGAAATGAAGCGTGAGTAGTGGAACAGCACAGACTGAATAGATCTGTTTTCAACTGAGTTTTGAAGCGAGACGGTTGGTGCAGGTTTTGATGGAGGAAATTCCAGAGTTTAGGGGCAGCAACACCCATGTTGGAGAACCTGATTTTAGGAATCCAGCTCCAGAAGAACAGTAAGGTTGGAACCTGAGCTTTCTCCAAAATCATAACGGAGGAGAGTAGCGCCACCTGTCGCTGTTTCTAGAAGATCTACCGCCATTCGTGTAGAAGTTCCACAAAGCAAAACGTGGTTCTCAATTAATAAGTGAACTCAGAACAGTGATTTTAAAAAAGAAAGGATTATTCTATAATATAATATATCATTATAATAATATAAACCGGTTCTACATTGGCAGATTCATAAAAGGCGACTTGGGAAGTCTTCATAGATGGAATCGTTAATAGTATTATAGTAATTAATTGTTACAAATGTGTGTAGGTATGTTGCCATTGCTATTATTGATATTGTTTAACCACGGTACATGCTGTATGCTGTCTCCGCCCCCCATTGTTTCTTTCTTTTTCTCTCTTTTCTCCTCTGTTATGTCTTTATCTCTGTTTGATGTGTTTGTTTCTGTAGCTGGAGATTTATTAATAAAATCTACGTGGCAAAAAGGGGAAACAACCAAAATTCTCACTAGTTTAAGGACAGGTTAAAAAAAAGGAATAATAATTTTTTTCTCTCCCTCTTCTAGGCCGTGACTTTACCCGTTTCTCTGACAGATAGTAAGTGGCACCATCTCTGTGTGACATGGTCAACTCGGGATGGTGTCTGGGAGGCCTATCAGGATGGAGTGAAAAGGGGCTCGGGGGAAAATCTATCCCCCTGGCATCCCATAAAACCAGGGGGAGTGTTTATTCTGGGACAGGAGCAGGTAACCATAACGAATTACTTCATTTATACAGTATTTGCAAAATATAGCATCTCAAACATCATATCTTCACAAAGAGCAAGTTCTTGAAGCTTAGCTTATTTATGAAATACTATGAATGATTCAGGAACTACTATTAAACAAATATGGAAGTTCTCAAAAGCCTTTAGCTTTTAAAAATTGCGTATAATAGAATGTATTCTAATGTTCCTACCTGTGATATCCCATGCCAGGACACTTTAGGTGGTCGCTTTGATGCCACACAGTCGTTCGTTGGAGAGATGTCGGACCTGCAGCTGTGGTCACGCGTTCTCACTTCTCAGGAGATCTACAACCAGGCGTCGTGTTCTGGCCACCTCACTGGAGATGTCATTGCTTGGAGTGAGCCCATAGTAGAACTCCATGGAGGGGTTACCAAATACCCCTTTGACCCTTGTCACTGAAGGTCCAAGAAGGCTAGCTCATCGTAAGAAGAGAAGACCTCCAAATGAGTTGGACCATCCAAACAAGTCCTTCACTAAAAGCAGGGTTTGGAGTTTAAGTATTGTGATTGCTGCTGCTGCTGCTTCTTCAACAATACCCAAGCTTCTCTAACACGTATTTAGGCCCTGGGAACGTACCCAACGTGTTTAAATGAAACACTGTGCACTCGTACGCTGCAGTCTCACAGGGACTCAACATATTACATCTTGTCCGATTTTGCCCTTGTGTCGTTTTAGTCGCAACGAAGGAACATTGTGAGAAAACCAGAAAGTCATTGTGATTCAGTGACAAGTAATAGACAGATGGGAAGTGTCAAATAGAAAAGACTTTCTTTCTGTTTTTTTTGTTAGACCTGGACGCTGCTCCGGGGCAGCAACAACGTTTTAGAGGCCTATTTTAACTTTACTTGACCTAAATGTTTCATACTGAATTTTTTAACCCGATTTCATATAGTTCTGTTAATAGATTGTTACCCAAGGTGCTCTTTCAGTCTGCTTCTCTCCTTTCGATTCAGACGTATGCTCTGTATGCTGGAAAAAAGGATTGTATTCTTTATGTAATATTTCATGCATAAATCATTTTTGTCTTGACATTTCTAAATTTGGCTTTAAAGTTGTGTGGAGGGGCATGTGTGCATTCATACTGTTTAAAGGGTCTCAAAAGTGCGAGGTTGTGTTTTTTCTTTGTGTGTGTGTGTGTGTGTTTCATACACATGTGTATTTGACTACTATGGGCAGGTGGGCTGCTGTTACAAATCTGCATATGCACATGCCAGCAAGCCAGGGGCATGAGAATGTGAAGGTGTCCATGGCAACATAGCTTAAAGGAGGCCATTTTGGTTTTTTACTATTGCACATTCTTTTTAAAATGCAGCACATGCATGTGCTCTCTCTCACTCTCTCTTTCTGTGTGTGTGTATCAGTCTCTCTCTCTCTCTTTCTCCCTTGCTCTCTTTTTCATTTGTGAACAAATCTACACTGAGAGGAACCAAAAGTATGTCATTGTAAGTAATGTAAAACAATGCAAATATCTTCTCGGTTGCACTTTGATACTGTTTGGTGTGTGAAAAGCGTGGGTTTAACATCGCGAGCCTCTGCAAATGCTGTAGTTAAATGTTTTGAGCTGTTACGGAGGCTGCAGGCCTGGTGTATATCTCACCCTTAGCGTTTCTTGACGATTATCTGTATTTTTTGTGCTAATACATATTATTCAAATGTATTTTCTCCCCTCCGCACCTCTCTTCATTCCTTCCCGTAAAGCTGGGTTGTGTAACGGGCAGCGTTTGGTGTTTATGGCTTCTGGTTGTACAGCATTTCCTATCCTCTACCAGATAGAGGGCTCACCGTTGCCATGGCAGCGGCCTGGCCATCATTTTGTGTCGGTAGAAGGAGACTGTATGCTCACAGCGTCCAACAGCATGCTAGCTAACGTGAAGGTTGTGAATTCTCTCTATAACACAGAGCTAGTAGAGCTCTATCAAACCTTAGCGCAGTCTCTGACTGGTTTTTTTTATTTGTCTTCCCGCTTATTTCATTGAAACATACTATTTAATCTTCTTGCTAAATGGTTTCAATAATTATAATACCTGACTGAAATGAACAACATTGTGGTTCGTATGCAAATATGTTGCTTATTCTCGCCTTTGGTATGTATTTCTGTACATGTTCGTTCCACTGTAGCTTTAATCTTTGTATTTTCATCAATGTACCTATTGTTCTATTATTTTTCATTACTTATGTGTTTGGGCACATGTTCAGTGTCTGTAAGCCAAATACTATATGCTAAATCCTTTAACATAAAGAAAAAGATGTTCATTCTACTATATATTTGTAAATAAAGTAAACTGAAGCTGATCAAGAGAATGTAAAAGTTTTTTACAAAAAAACTTACATTTTCAAAACTGACATAGTGCTGCTCAATAACATTGAAGGTAAGTTGGCAATAGATGATGGTGCACTGGTTGCAATATATATTATATTTTAATAAAACTTATCATCCATTTAAACAAACAAATAAAGTTTAAAAGTTGGTTAATCATCATAACTTCTGAACATTTTCTGTAGTTCCTTGGATTCCTGAGGAATCTTTTGATTGGAAATGATGTGGGATGTTTAAAGTTTAAAGTAAAGAATATAATTCATTTGTGTTTTTTTCACATTCAAGGGAATTTAGAAAAGTCTCGTCTTGGTAGCGAGTGAGGTGTAGGCCGCAACCTTACGATTGTAAGAATTAATTTATCTAAAATGTGGAGGCCTAAAGAAGGAGAGATATTTAGGAAAAATAAAAAAATACTCATATGAATAACTATCATCTATATTTCTTCTCGATTACTGTTGGATTGTTCAGTTAATCTAAAGATTAGAGCAACATGAAAGTACTTCCAGGCTGTAACTATGACAATGTATAAACGCTGCTCATAAAAGCTAGTTGACATTTGCATGAAAAGCGAGATAAAGTGCATACACCTGCTCCATGTTGATAGCTGGGTAAGAGACACTGAAGGCATTCAAATCCTGTGGTGACTGTCTTTGGTGGCAAGTAATTATCCATTGTCAGAAAACAGTAACTGGCACAAACAGTCAAAACTAAACTCAAGTGTGGCCCTGCATTGCGATCAAAACTGGGGTCAATTCTGTAAGTACTTCTACTTAAAAAGATGAGAGTCTGTAATGTTCATCATATTTTCACTTTAACTGTGAGAGACAGAATATAAAAAAATCCAGGAAATCATATGGTATGATTTTTAAATAATTTATTTGTATAATGTTGCAGAAAATAAGTATTTGGTCAATAACACAAACTCACCTCAATACTTTGTAATGTAACCTTGGTTGTTCACATGTTTCCTGTAGATCTTCACCAGGTTTGCACACACTGTAGCTGGTGTTTTGGCCCATTCGTCCATGCAGATCTTCTCAGGAGCAGTGATGTTTTGGGGCTGTCACTGGGCAACACAGACTTTCATCTCCCTCCACAGATTCTCTATTGAATTGAGGTCCGGAGACTGTCTAGAACACTCCGGAACCTTTAAATTCTTTTTGAGTAGGCAAGGCAAGTTTATTTATATAGCACATTATCATACACAAGGTCATTCAATGTGCTTTACAAGGTAAATGAAAAATATAAAAGCATAAAAACAGGCCAAAAGAATAAAAGAAATAAGCATAAAAGAAAAGCAATAGATAAAAAAACAAGCAAAGAGAATATGAATAATAATAAATTAGATATAAAACAATGGAGGTAAAATAAATAAGTATGCATAAAAAAGCAATACAAGCATAAAACAAGCATATAGAATAAAATAGGAACAAAGAACAAAACTAATAAAAAAAAAGTGAAAAGAAAGAATGTGAAAAGGACACTCAGCATTCGTCCCCCTCCAAACACGGCGAGTAGCGTTTATACCAAAGAGTTCCATTTTGGTCTCATTTAAGCACATGACATACTCCCAATCCTCCTCTGGATCATCCAGATGGTCTCTGGTAAACTTTATACGGGTCTGGACCAGGGCATGACATTAACTTTTTTGCTCACTGGTCAGTGTGGTTAGTGGATTTCCGGAGTCACTAGCCATTCAGTCTTTATACAGCCACAATTTTGTTACCAGAAAATCATTTTCTTTTTCATAAAAAATCATAATTTTTTTCTTCACCATGATACGTTAATGTTTGTTAGATCTACATTTACTTATGAATTACAGCATACAGTGTATCACTCTAGTAGTAGTCAAGTATTCAGTACTGTTAATATAGCTCCCAATATAAAAACATGCAAACATGAACATGCATACTCCCCTCTCAACACCAATGGGAGCTGCCCAACCACTACAATATTCTGTTTATTGAACTTAAATTCAAGCCTCTTACGACATGACATTGGAAAACATTGGAAAACAGATTCAGTACAACTGAACTCATTCTGATATTAAAAATACAGCAACTCAGAACATTTGTCATTTTAGAGTGTTATTATGTGTACTATTATCAGGTATTATTATTCATTATGTATTATTATGTCAGTACTCTGAGTTAGGACAATGGAGTATCTTGTTGTGTTGACTCTTTATAGTGTAAGGTAATTCAATCATTTGATGAATTTTCTATCATTTAACATGAAATCTAGAGATTTCATGAGAAAAGCTAGAGATTCCTTAAGCTTTGGTCTCTCTGCCTCAGCAA
>JBBIGC010000137.1:5235240-5261518 GCA_037576955.1 Lepidarchus adonis
TGTGTGTGTGTGTGTGTGTGTGTGTGTGTGTGTGTGTGTGTGTGTGTGTGTGTGTGTGTGTGTGTAAATATATATTTCTTTTGATGTGTTCCTGGGGTTATTAAACTAAATACATGCAACAAATTGTAAGGAAGAATTTATGATTGATAGGGCATAAACAGGAAGTTAAAAGTGTTGATTATTAGTTATGAAATAGCTCAAATATTTTTTTTACATTTTTGAACATGTAGTTATTTATTATGATTATTGTCTTTTTTGTCTTGTTTGTTTGTGTTTCTTTTTTGTTGTTGTTGGTATACTATTTTAACGTTAACCTATTTTAATGTTCAAAATAAAGCTACGATACAAAACAATGTTTAAAAAAAGTCCGGTGATAAAGCCTCCGGTCGGCAGGGGGCGGTGTAGTTTCTCGCTCGCTGTCAGGGACGACGGAGAGAGGTTTAAAAAAAGAAAGAAAGAAACAACAAAAGAGGCGAATTGGCAGAGGCGAATGTACCAGTTTTGAAAACAATATTTGTTAACTTGGTGAACTAGCCGATATATAAACCCAATAACACATTGTGGAGAGGAGTAACGGGTATGTATTTTCAGAAGAACCGTCGAATGTGTCGAGTTTGTTGTGCTAGAACAGGAGCTAGCGTTAGCCAACATGTCGCGCGACGCTATTTAATATAATACCGACGTTTCTTGTAAACCATTTCTATACGTTTTTTATTCATTTGTTGATAAATCGACATCAGAACCTATGTCGTTATAATGTGGTGGATAATGTGTAGTTAACCGCTGAACTGGACAATGTGAACGTTTAGCCGGCTAGCTAAACGGCTCGCGCACTGGTTCGCTTGAATTAGCTCGTCAGACATTAGCTAGTCGTTTATGTCTCAAAAGTAAGCAGAGAGTAAAATCTGATATTACTAAAACCTGGCTTTTCTTGATCTTGAGCAAGATGGTAACGTTTGTGTGAGAATTGGTTCCCAAACTTCTCTCAGAGAAATTGATCCGCTGTTCTAGATACCTCACTTTCTTGTTGTTTAAATGTGTAAAATGATGATAATTCAACATTTAAAGGGTTTGATGGGTCTCTGCTAGTCTTCAGGAAGTCAGGTCACCAAACTTAATTTTAAAGATTGTATTTAAGTCAGAGAGAGAGAGAGCTTTTACAAATAGTTAGGTTGAGGAAAGTGAGGTTCTCCTTGAGAGGGGGATCTCCAAACGAGAAGGTTAAGCAGAGAAGATCAGCACCCAGAGGTCAAGAAGTATTGACATCTCTGACTAAAATGTGTCCCAGGGTTTTATACCTGGTTAGTAAGAGTTTGTCATCCATTAACCAGTTCCAACCAACTGTTACCGTCATGAGGTTTGGTTCCATGAAGTCTTAAGTTCCAGTGGCGGTTGAGAACGTAATATTTGAACGACGACTGTGTCGTCCTTGATGCTGACGACTTATGGTTGCATGTTCAGGAATCTTTACGATAGGTAAATGAGATTTTAGGTGTATATCAGAGAACATCAGGCCTTTTGAGGCCTATTGGTGTTGAGGTGTCAACAGGTCAGGATGCGAGAACCCAGGCTGAGACCTGGGTACTACAGGTTTTAAACTAAGACTTTGGTGGCAGACCTCTCCTGAAAGTAAATGGTGGCTGTTGACCCATGCTCCCAGCCTGCTCGTAGTTATTCTTCTCAGATGAATTCTGATTTTGCTTGTCTCAATGTTTTGTAGGTGATTGAGGTACAGGTCTGATTGGAAGACCACGAGGAGGAGAGGATCCACATGCCACATACTGATTTGCACACACTTGAACACGGACCGAGTCCATCTCCTGGAACCTGGAATATTTGCGTACTGTAAGGGAAGCGGAAAGCTGTACTGTGCTTTGAACTTTTGTCTCCCTGAAGTATTGCATTGTCCACTAACAATACGGATTTTGAACCTCAGAGAAACTGTTTATTTTTAAAACTTGTGCAAATAGGTTGTAAAACTGGATGGCGCTTTGAACAGATCATCAAAGGATTAAATCTTGCACACTGAGGGGAAAATAGACACCTGGAATTAAAAAAAAAGTTACAATATAAATACAGAAAAGAAGACCAAGTGAACTTCATGAGTTGGAGAGAAATACTCTCTTCTTAGATCATCTTGCCTTAGCTGTTCTATCCCAGGAATTGTGCTGTCTTGAACCTGCTTGTGTATAATTTTCTATACTCTGCAGGTGTACTATATTTATGCATATAAATATTTATTACTCTTCATTTGGAAGAGCTTTCGTGTTAAATCTATTCTTTTGATGTCATTTGCTCTTTGAAAGAGCTTACGCTGTATGTATGCATTTGTAAATATAAAAAGAGTCTATTGATTTTGCATTCAGACTGCAGCATTGAGGATATTGAAAATACTTTATTGAAACTTTTATAAGCCCTGTTATTGCATTGTTAAAAAAAAAAAAAAAAAAAAAAAAGAATAAAAGGGTGGGGGAAAAAACAAAATAGGAAACGAAGAAGAAATGGCCAGTGCAAGGATGGAGAACCTAGGCCCTGTTGTAATGGGGATCAACAAGCAGAACGGGCAGTTCAGAGGACAGCCTAAACCAGCTCCTCAGTCCGGACCAATAGTTGGGAGTGGTCAGACTGGAAAGCTTCCTACTGCAACCCAAAAACCTCCTGGAAGCTCGCATGAAGGACTTGGAATCAGGTAAACCTAACAAAGTCGGTTTAACAGATGAAATTGGCAGATGCTCTTATCTATGGTGACATATTTTTCCCAGTAGTTGTTTTTTTACACACTATTTGTCCTTCTCAGGTTTGGTGATGACTGGAAAAAGAGCCTACAGCTCCCGCCCAAAGACAACCGAGTCAGAACTTCCGTAAGTATTGTACTAATTGTTAGCCTTTGTTACTCTGATACTAGTTAAGATGTATTATTATAGGATATGGGAATATTAGTCTTGTTCAAAAGAAAGAGATTTGGTTAAATGTTACTATATGTTGGTTAATATAGAATTATAATATGTATAACCATATACATATATAACCATATACAAGTATAACCATAACTGTTCAGTTTGTACTCTGATACTCCTTGATTAATATTAATTATAAATATTTTCACAAAGAGTTGCCTCCTCAGGCTGAAAAGAGAAAAGAAATAGGTTTAAAGTTCTTCCTCCATTAAACGGAGAGGACTTTTAAAGTTTCCACACAAAGAATGAGTCAGAAGAGCATTTGATTTTAAAACAGAAGAATCTTTACTTACTATTTATCAGAAATTACATTGAACTGGTTAATCGAGTCTTCGTCCAGTCCCGCCATTGGACTGAAGTTTTCTCAGAAGAGCCCGTGGGTTGGGTGAGCGTCGGCATGACCGAGTGTCATTACCTTCACGACTCACAAAGGTTCACCCAACTCGTCTGGACTTTTATGAGAAAACCTCAACAATGTTTTGACTAGTGACGGCAATGCACGTTTTCTGCGCATGCGTTAGCCACCTGTCAATCAAACATCCTCTCATGATATCACTCACAGATGCTTGCCTTTGTCCTTGGAATGTCATATACATTTTATTTTTACTAAAAAGTCCATTACGCTTGTCCATGTTGGGTCATGTACTTAGCTTGCTAACGTCAATCTAAGCTGCTGCTTTGGCTAACTTAGCTTTAGCTGTTAGCTCATGCTACTGCTAGCTGCCATTTCTTCTCAGTGTCTTCTCCTCAGTGTGAGTTTGGACAAGCTACTCTAAACATCTGAAGGGCTGATGGTAGAGCCGAGGACAATGCATTTTTACTGGGGGGGAGGTCCCTTCCCACAACACTTATTTTAATTGAAAATTGTATTTTTCCTTTACAGATACATTATTCCAGACCATAGAAACTTCATAGTGTCTGTAAAAGATATGTTAATTGTTGTGGACTACATTTCTGAAATTTTGCTCCATGAGAAAAGCATTTGGCTTTTGGTATTCTTTTGTTCCATTATCAGTTAAACTGATTAATGAGCATTGTGGAGGCAGAATCCTCCTTTTACCTTTGTTGTCACAGTTCCTTGACGCGCGCACCCGATCCCGTGCGTCGGAAATGATTTTCAGGTGACTTCGCTATGTCAAAGGTGCACTGTGTTTATTGTTACTTGCGATAGCTCTGTATACAGACCATTGGGCACCATTACACAAGAGAACATCCCGAGTAGACTAAGCCTAATGTGCTTTCTGACACTGAAACTCGGGGCAACGGTAAGGAAACCGTATAGCTCTGCTGCTCACGTTTGCCCATCCACTAGTTCTGATGCTACGAGCTCAACCGCTCGCTACTCCCTCTATCACCCAGCTTGCTTTTTGAGCACGCAGCTCTTAAAGAGGTACTACCCCTATTACAGGTCAAACATAACAGTACGATATTACATTGTACCCCTGAAGCTATAATTATACAGTAAAATGAACATATGGAACGTGCAAATGCTAACATATTCTAACATATAACATATTATATTTTATATAATAACATATAAAATACTAACACATTAGCCATAAATCTAGGCATAACGCAAACCCTTGCTTTTGGCTCCTACAAGCACTTTGTGAGGATAGAATGGAGGAGATGGTATTACTGTTCTGAATGTCTGTTTTTAAAGTTTTAAGTTTTTAATTGTTTGGGTGTATTTAATGTGTGTTGCAATTGTTTTTTTTGCTCCATAGCAATTTCTCTTCGGAGACAAGAACCCAACCTAACCCAAGTCATTTGCTGAATAACAGTATGACTTTTTGAGAAATAATATTTTGATATTTTTGTGTTTTTGATAGGATGTGACGGCCACCAAGGGGAACGAGTTTGAAGATTACTGCTTGAAGAGGGAGCTGTTAATGGGGATCTTTGAAATGGGCTGGGAGAAACCTTCCCCCATTCAGGTGGCTGAACCTCTTAATTCATTTGCGGTGTCTGTAAAAGCAATCTCATTAACTAAACAGCAACTGTTCCTAGATTAGTCCAATTGATCTTAACCTGCAGTTTTAACGGATCGGTTTTTATTTTGTGCTTTCAGGAGGAGAGCATACCAATTGCACTCTCTGGACGTGATATCTTGGCTCGTGCAAAAAATGGGACAGGAAAGAGTGGGGCTTATTTGATTCCTATGTTGGAGAGGATAGACCTGAAGAAAGACTACATTCAGGGTAGAGTAGCCTGCTTGTTTCACTTGGCCATTCTTCTGCTATCCTGCAAAATATACAGGATATACTCATATCAGCCATAACAATAAAACCACTTCCCTACAGCTTTTACTGTTGTGCACTGTGTGTTCCAACACATTTCTATCATCGTCAGCTTTAACATTTTGGGCAACAGGAGCTCCTCCTTGGGAACGGACCAAATATACAAACCTTCACTCCCCACATATATCAGTGAGCCTTGGGTGCCCATGACCCTGTTGCCAATTCACCAGTTGTCCTTCCTCGTTTCACTTTTGGTAACTACTGCATACCTGGAACATGCCACAAGACCTGCTGGTTTGGAGATGCTGTGATTCTGCTGCATAGTCCTGCCCTTGTAAAAGTGGCTCACATCAATATGTCTGCCTGTTTTTCCTGCTACCAACACATTAACTTCAAGAATTGATTCGTTTTTTTTCTCTGTTTATAGCCATGGTGATGGTGCCCACCCGTGAGCTTGCTCTGCAGGTCAGTCAGATCAGCATTCAACTCAGTAAACACCTTGGTGGAGTCAAAGTTATGGCAACAACTGGTGGAACCAACTTACGAGATGACATCATGCGCCTGGATGAGACGGGTAAAAAAAAAAAATCTTTCTATCTAGTCTACAGTGGTCCCTCGTTTATTGCCGGAGATACGTTCTAAAAGTATCCAGTGATACGCAAAATTCACAAAGTAGTAAGCTTTATTTAATTTTTTTATTTTACAATTATACATGTTTTAAGACTGTAATCCCCTCACTACACACTTTATACCCTTTTCTCAGACAGGCATTAACATTTTCACACTTTTTTCTCTTGTTTAAAGAGCTGCGTAACTTCTACCTTCCTTTAGCATGTCCAAAAGTTCTTTCGTTAGCATCTTCCTCTTCCTTTTGGGTGCTCCTGCAGGTGACTTTGACAGTGCAAAACATTTCATGGACATTGTTTGTTTTGGGGAGAATTTAAGAGTCACACTGCTAGCGATCAAAGATTTAAGTAAATTTGACAAGCTGAATGCTTTCTGTACTGTACAGGAGATGCAGCACGGAGGAGAAGGATTGACAATGCTCTACAACCAATCAGGACGCAGAACACGCTGTATAAAAAAAAAGCATGCAAAAAACGTGCAAAGCCGCGAAGGGTGAACCGTGCTATAGCGAGGGACCACTGTATTCTGTTCGGTTTAAATCACATTCACTCTTTGTGTATAGTATTTAAATAGGTGGAACTTTCTTGTAGAAAGTGGCATTTTTGATGACTGATGTCGCATAATGTAATGTGGACTAGAAAAGGAAGCAATGATGTGGACAAGTTGACAGTATTTTTTCAATCAAGTAGTGTTTTATTGTCATTTCACTATATACAGTTTTTTAACAGTAAATATTGAAAGGAGACCAAGTTTTCCAAAATCAGCATGGTACAGTGCCTTGTGTCCAAACATTGCAGAATAGTTTTCACCGTCAATCCCTGGGTGTTTGAGTCCTATCGTTTGGTGTTTAAATCTGGTAGTGAAGCCCTGAATGCTTTGGTACCTTCTTCCAGACAGTTTCTCAGCTACTTTGTTCAGACAAATTGTTGATTTGTTCTTGCAGATGAGACCCACCACAGTTGTGTTCGTGGAGAAATTAATGATCCGGGTTGAGCTGTGCATTGCTGCACAATCATGTGCAATGAACAACAGTGGGCTGAGCACTGAGCCCTGTGGTGGTGCTGGAGATGTTTCCAGTCCTGACTAAGGTTTCCCCACTCAGTTGCAAAGGGAGGTGTTTAGGTTCAGCAGGCTTAGCAGGATCAGCGGTCAGGTGCTGAGGAATAATTGTTCCTGAAGTCTTTAAACTGAATTTGCATAAACGTTGCCTTGTCCAGATGAGAGAGGGCAAGATGACATCATTCGCTGAATGGTTTCGGTGATATGTGAACTCCAGAGGATCAAGCAAAGGAGGCAGGAGAGTCTTGATGTGCCTCATGTGCCTCTCGAAGCACTTGGTTCTGGCATGTTGAAACCATGGCATTGCTGAGATTGGTGAGATATTTGTGAGATGATCTGTGAATTGATCTGTCTGTAATATTGGTTGGTCCAGCAGCTTTCCATGAGTTGACTAACTGTTTAACCTATGAAGGCATCACCATCATAGGTAGGTGTTGTCTTCCTTCAGTTGGTAATAGCCTGGAGGCCCTGTGTGTCGCCACAGTCATGGAAGTGTCTTGTCAAGGTTATTATAGGACTATATCTTAATAATTTTACAGTTTATGGAGCATTCAGATACATATTGATTATTTCACGGAAGACCGTCTCCTCAGGCTGAAGGAAAAGGATAATAATAAAAAACGCTTTTCATCACAGCGGGAAGGACTTTTAAGTTGGTTGTAGTCTTGACATAACTAATCTTTTACCTAAATAATGATTTTCCACACACCGAGTAAGTCAGAAAAGCATTTGATATTAAAAAGTAATTTTTTTACTTATTATTTCTCAGAAGTTACATTAAACGGGTCAAACAGCTTCTCGTCCACTGCCGCCATTTAGACTGAAGCTTTCTTCGAAGAGCCTGTGGGTTGGGTGATGGTCTGAACCTTCACGACTCACTAAAGTCCACCCAACAATCTGGGGGTCTTCTGGCCATGTGTACACTTTGCCACTCTGATAGCCTGGGATACTGTGGCCCTAGCTGCTTGTCACCTGCTCTGAAATTGGCGTCTACATTGATCCACAGCTACGGGTTGTGTGTGTTGTAATGAACTACATCAGTGCACTTCTGATGTAGCTGGTCACTGATGCTGTGGTTGCAACCTCTCTGAAAATATTCCAGTCCGTGAGCTCAAAGCAGTTCTGAAGAGCAGAGGCGGTTTTTCTTTGCCAGGTTTTCTCCAGCCCGGGAGAGCTCTGTATGCTGGAATTAGCATAACAGAGAGATGACGTAAGTGGCTGAGATGTGGCCAGGGTTCCACTTGGTACATAGCAGGAACGTTTGTGTAAACAAGATCCAGTGTGTCCGCCCCTCATTTAGGAAGAATAGACTAGAGATTTACATCTTTGAAATATTCAGTGACAATAAATAGTCCATCTGCGTATGCATTCTGCAACTTACAGAGAGCACCCTTACTGTGTTGTTCTGAGGAGAATGAAAATACAATATGGTGAATAAAAATGTCTTCATCGAACAGTCACAAACTACCAGCGATGTGCAGTGTCCAGCACAAAGTGAACACCCCCACACCACGGGTCTTACCACAGAAATGCGTTTCTATCGACAGCACGGCTGCCCGGTCTGTCTGGAACCCTGTCGACTCGCTTGGTAACCTGCCAAAGTCAGAAATAGTCTTTCTGTCCACGAAGCAGATGTTTGAATTTAGAAGGAAGAGCCAACTGGCTGCTGTTAACTGTTAGCTTCACACAGTCTCCGCCCGCTTTCCTCACTTCCACATCCTCGTGTACTGCTTGTGTGTGCTCTCTCACATCCAGGAGATTTTGAACAATTTCTGTACAACTGCGTCTGACAATTGTAGACATGGGCAGCGTTTGTTCTGACGTCGATCAGATCTACAAAAATAGCGTGTTTTTTTTTTAATTTGGTCCAAAAAAAACACTGCACCACCTTCATTGATTGAACAAATGAGTTAATTTGTGCGTTCATTGCTGTTCAAGTATGCTTTTTTTTCTTAAAAGTAAATTTCTAGAGAATAACCATAGAAAATAATATAATAGCAGTTTCTCAATGAAAGATCTCCTATGTGGTGCACCTTATTTCTAAGAAAATTTGTTCTGTCATTTTTGTAGTGCATGTTGTCATAGCTACACCTGGCAGGATTTTGGACTTGATCAAGAAGGGCGTAGCCAAAGTGGATAGAGTTCATATAATGGTTATGGATGAGGTAAGTGATTTATTTCAGGCCTTTGTATTTTCATATGTTGTACTACATAGTGCTCTAAATGATCCATGCCTGAATCGTAGTCTTGATTTTTTTCAGTCTTGATGTTGGATGATAAATTATTTCCTGGATTGCGTACTTTGCCCAAAATAGTCCAGTCTTAAAATACGTATGTTTACAGGAGCAGGAAATGATATATAAAGAAATTATACAGCGTAATTTTGAACTATTTGTTTTTTAAGATATTTTGAGACCATTTAAATGACCGTGGTTTAGAATTACAATACATATGTGAATGAGGTCAATCACCTTTTTTTTTGCCAAATATTTTGCTAATTTTTTTAGAGTTCATTCTCTTAAAGTTCTTTTTTTTGTTTCAGGCTGATAAGTTGCTTTCCCAGGACTTTGTGGTGCTTATTGAGGACATTATTAGCTTCCTGGCCAAGAACCGACAGATTCTGCTCTATTCTGCCACCTTTCCTATCAGTGTACAGAAATTCATGGTAAAGTACAGTTCGATTAATCTGATTTAATAGGAATGCACAGACTTGCATAGCCACCTTGTATTGCTAATTTTCTGTACTTTCCTGCAGTCAAAGCACTTGCAGAAGCCCTATGAGATTAATCTGATGGAGGAACTAACCCTGAAAGGCATCACCCAGTACTACGCCTATGTCACAGAGAGGCAAAAAGTGCACTGCCTTAACACGCTGTTCTCCAGGGTAAACGCCTACACTCATGCAAATGCACATATGACACTATACATATTTAAAACATGAGCATGCCATTAATAAATACACTATCTCTGTTTGGTTTACAGCTCCAGATTAATCAGTCGATCATCTTCTGTAACTCCACTCAGAGAGTAGAACTCCTGGCCAAGAAAATTACCCAACTGGGTTACTCTTGTTTTTACATCCATGCCAAGATGATGCAGGTGTGTTCATTGGTTTCACTCTTGTCTAAAACCTTGTTTTGCTAATGTTCTGCTTTTTATGAATTTTTCTCAAGAAGCTGGTCTTAAACTTCGTATTTACCATTGAATTTGAGTTGTATTGTTATTTTCATTTGTACAGCTGTGTACAGTCTTATACAAAACCCTTTGATAAATAACAGATGTTGGTGATTTTGTAATTGAAAGTGTTAAGACGGTCTCTCTAAGGCATAGAAAAATACACAATATTTTCAGCAAACATTGATGCATAGTTACTTTTAATGCCATAAATTGAACAAAAATAAAAGCATTATTATGGCACAGTGCAAAAGTTTGGGCACCCTACATGATCAGTACTTGGTAACATCTCTGGCAGATTTCACAGCTTCAAACGCTTTTTAGAGCTAAAAGTCTTGTTCTTGTACTTGGGATTTTCTCTCATTCTTCCTGCAAAAGGTTCTAGTTCTCAATGATGTTTAAATCAGGGAACTGTGATGGCCATTCCAAACCTTCAGCTTGCGTCTCTTGAGGTTTGAGGTTTAGGATCATTGTCCTGTTGTAGAAGCTCAACCTCTTTTCAGCTTCAGCTTTTTTATGGATTGTGTGGTGTTTGCTTCCAGAATTTGATGGTATTTAGTTGAATCCATTCTTCCCTCCACCCGTGCAATGTTTCCTGTGTCACTGGCTGCAACACAACCCCAAAGCCTGATCACTCTACTCCCATGATAAATGGTTGGCAAGATGTTATTTTCATGAAATGCTGCTCCTTTTTCTCCAAACATGACTTTACTGATTGTGGCCAAATATTCTATTTTAACTTCATCAGTCTACAGCACTTGTTTCCAAAACACATCAGGCTTCTGTAGATGTTCTGTTTAATACTTCAGATGTTGGATTTTATGATGGGGATGCAGTTAAGGTTTTCTTCTGCTGATTCTTCCATGAAGGTCTTGTGAAATGGTGCACTGCCACTCCTGAGTTTGATTAATCTTTTTTCAGTAAAATGGGGATTTTGATTTGTCTTTCTGACCAGAATACGATCAGTTCTTTGAGAGTTTTCTTGCTCTTCCAGATCTCATCTTGACCTCCACAGTTCCCCTGAACTGTCATCTTTTATTTACATTTCTCACTGTGGAAACTGCAAACTGACAACGCTTTGCTATCTTCTTGTAACTTCTCCTGCATTGTGGGCATCAATAACTTTCATTTTCATTTTCTCCGGTGTCGACCAGAGGAGGATGGGTTCCCCTTCTGAGCCTTGGTTCCTCTCAAGGTTTCTTCCTATTTAGGGAGTTTTTCTTGCCACTGTCGCTTTGGCTCATTGGGGCTCGAACCTGGATTCTATAAACTCTGTAAATGTCTGCTTTGTGACAACAGCAGTTGTAAAAAGTGCTGTATAAATAAATTTGACTTGATTTTCAGAGTCTTACACAGCTGCTTAGAGGAACCCATGGTAGTTGAGTGTCCACAAGTGTGTGCAGAAGGTTTGAAGAGTCAGAGAATTGTAAAACTTTAAAATTGGCACCAGCTGACACTAAGGTCTGAAACTGAAACTCTGAGACTTTGGTTACTTTTTCAATTTATGGTATAAGTAACTATGCATCAATGTTTGCTGAAACTATTGTCTTTTTTTCCATGTCTTAGAGAAACTGTTATCTTTTCAATAACAAAATAGTTTTTTATATAGACGTGGCTAAACTTTTACCTAAGACTGTAAATGGGTTGTTTGACTGTACATTTTCTTCCATGCAGGAGTACAGAAACCGAGTTTTCCATGACTTCAGAAATGGATTGTGCAGAAATCTTGTCTGCACAGGTATGTTTCTGTTCATAAAGTTTTTTTTAAATTCCCCCACTATACATTGATCAGTCATAACATTAAATCCACCTGCCTAATATTAAATAGAAAACTGTCATAGTGTCTGAGATTCAGCAGTAGGTACTAACCACTGCGTTCCTTGAAGACCACAAAACCTGCTATTTTATTAATGCTCTAACTCTAACATGAGACTTGTTGTAATGGCTATAGAGCAGAGTGGCTCAGATCCTTACACTCACCCATTTTTCTGACTTCAAGAACTGACTGTTTCTATGCTGCCTAATATATCCCACCCTGATGCTATTTTAATAAAATAAGTAGATGGTGGTGTTCACTTTCCTCGTCAGAGGTGTTAATATTGTGGCTGATCTGTGTACAACCCTTGAAAGATCATTTCCTCTTTAATTTCCCAGTCTGTACATGAAAATGAATCTGAAGCCATTTGCATATATCCACTTGTTTAGCTTGCATCAGATTAGCTCTGCCCATTCACATAACACACTACCAATAATGAGAACCTAGCTCACGTGAATATGTTGGTTTTAAAGTCAAACAGAAAGCCACTGGGATAAAGACATGCTGGAAAATGACCATGTAGAAATGAATTAAAGAAGAATCTTGTTCAGTAAATGCTTAAGATGAAGTTGTTTTTTCCCCTTTCATAATGACTAATAAACTAATTTAATTCCTTTAAATTGAAATGTTAATTGGAAATATACTGTAAGTGCTTTGGTGTGTTCCAAACAGATTTGTTCACTAGAGGAATCGACATCCAGGCAGTGAATGTGGTCATCAACTTTGACTTTCCCAAGAATGCGGAGACTTATCTGCATCGTATTGGGCGCTCAGGTGACACAAAACTCTTATTCTCTACACTCGGTCTGTTCTCTAGTTAAAGCATTAATTACTACTAGAGGATTTTTAGGAGGATTGTTAATATTCAAATAAAAAAATAAAAAATGACAAGGATCCAGATCTTTACACTGGAGGTGTAAGTTTTAGTAAAACATTTTGTAGTTTTTCGAATTAACTAAGTGAACTGCAAAATATTGTATAGAAACATAGAAACAGTGTTTAATGAAAAAACAGAACAGCAGCAAACAATCTTTTTTTTTTTTCTTCTTCTTCTTCTTTAGGGAGGTTTGGCCACCTGGGTCTGGCCATTAATTTGATCACAGCGGAGGATCGCTTTAACCTGAAGGGCATTGAGGACCAGCTGGTGACTGATATCAAGCCCATCCCTGGCAGCATTGATAAAAGCCTGTATGTGGCTGAGTACCACTCAGCCAGTTTGGAGGCCGAGGCTGAGGAGAGGGAACATCTGGAAGGGAAGCCTCAAGCTTCCTAGGTACCACCACAACAGAACTGGTGAGTACCATGCAGGCGTTATGGGTGGATATAGATTAACTAAATATGTTCAGTATTTTAAGACCTGGCTAGAAGAAGTTCTGCATGTTTGAGTGCATAATAAGTATGTTTTTATATTTGAGCATACAGGGGGTCCTCGACTTATGAAAATTTGTGGTTACGACACTGCACCAAATCAAGTAATAAAATAAAAAAGTTAAATGGCGTGAAGTGTGAAAGTAACTTTAATAAAACGCTAAAAAAATGCAATCCAGAGCCTCAGGTGGGTGAATGTCTCCCTCTGGTGGACTGACTGAGGAATGGCCCCAGGGCAAAACACAGCAGACGCTTGTGTAAGGGGTTTCGACTTGCGTCAAAATTCAGTTTATGACGAGGAACGGAACCCCATCGTAAGTCGAGGACCCCCGGTATTTATAATAGTGTAGCAAGTGGTGGGAACCAGTTTATCTTTTTCTTACTTGAAATTGTCTGCATATTTTAAATGGTGAAATTATTAAAACTTTACTTTCTTTTCCTCAGGACAGTAGGAGACACAAACCTGGCTTTGCACAAACTTCAGCTTTTGCACACACCAGCGTTTGGCATCTGTTTTTTTGTTTGTTTGTTTGTTTGTTTGTTTGTTTGTTAACTTGTCAAAGGTTGGATTGCCACATTTGTATTATGCTTTGCACCAGAACTTGAGCTTGTTTAAGGAATGAACCTGTACATTCCAGTGTCCATTTGAGAGTTGCAGAAAAAGGGCCAATCAGAACCGACCGGTCCGGGTTTAGTTGATGGTGAAAGACTTGCAGACACCTCTGTTTTAAAAATAATAATAATAAAGCGTGCAGCATGGGTGTTACTCTTTTTATTATCACACATCAGCTGAATGAGAGAAAATCCTCACATCTAGAGTCCTCAAAGTTACAATGGATAAAACTTACAGCTGCAGGATATAAGCTGAGCCACAGCTGCCAGATTTTTTACTCACTGAAGTGCCTTATTATATCTCACACCTTGCAGGCTCAATAAAGGCTCTAGATATTTATGATGTTCTAAGGTGAAATGCCATTGGAATGATGTTCAAGGTTTCGAGACTCTGCATCTTTAAAAGGAAAAACTGATCTAGTGGTGCTAGGTGTTTCTGTTATTTCGTTTTTAAGATGCAAGGACGATCTTCAAAGCTGACTACCACTGAAGTATTCAAGCTGAACATATTTTTAAAACTTACTTGGTACTTTTGACAGCTGCTTTTTTAATATCGTTCAAGTAATCGCACCAAATTGGCATTAATAGCAGGTGTGGAGGGAAACTTTTGAGATTTCAATCTTCTGGTGGGTAACTCTGCTTTCAGACATGATTCACCGGTCAGTGGATATATTGCAATAAAACACGGCAGCTAAAGATGATCTTTTTACCTTGAGAATATTACTATTATTATTATTAAGGCTTTTTATCGTTTCTGGTGTTGGGATGACATTCCAGCCTACGATCAAGTGAATCCTATCTGATGTCTTACTGCAGATTTGAGTCTAAGTCAGAAGATTGGCAGCGGTCTGAACACTGTGGAAGGAGAATGGGTTTCCGCACACTGAGCAGAGGTGTTTGCAGGTCCTTCTTACATATTTAGGCAACAACATTTGGATTATTTTTCTCATTAATGAAGTTCTGTGTGCAAAGCATACACTAAAAAATCTGACTCCGTTGTATTTGATTTTTTATTTTTTCTTGTACTAGTCTTGCATTTGAGTGAATGTATGAAAACTGATTGTTAGCATCAATAATTCAACAAACTTAAGTTTTTGCTTTCAGCTGCTCTTTTTAAAAATTATTTTCTGGACGAATGCAAGGAGCAAATTTCCCCCATTTGCCATTTAATGGGTATTTGAAAACACACGTTTCTAAATGACGCAGTAAATGGATTAAATATTGAAATCTTATTTTAAAGCAGAACTGTAGCATTTATCTATGGCAGCTGTAATTGTAATTTCCCCCTTTTACTGAAAAAAGAAAGCAATTTTTTTTTTTTTTTGCCGAATTGTGAATACTTCCTGATCCAGGGAATTCTGGTGAAGGAATGTCAGTTTACTTTAGATTTCAGCTCTTAAGCCAGCCAAGCTTTTGGCTTTCAGGAATAGCTGGCTTTGCATCAGCGACGCTCTGCTGGTGCTCTTACAGCTTTTACATATAGATTCCAGTAGGAACGACCATGAGAATAATTCTGCTCTTCAAAGCTTTAACTCAAACTCTTTTAAAGCTGTAAACCGGTTATTCTGCAGTTGTAAGAGGCGTTGAATCTACTAAATCTACCAGTAAACCCTTGATGTTGCTTTAGTAATGGCTCCATTGGGATGATGATTGGTCAGGCTGCTCGGCGCACACACAACTTTCATTGGTTTTGCTGTTTCTGTTCAGTTACGTATTTCAGACATGGGCAATATCAGTGCTGCAGAGGCCAAAACGTATTATTTACGAAGCGTTGAGCCCCCGTGATGTAGATCATAACTGGAAAACCGTTTGTTTAGAGCAGAATTATTCTCACTGTCATTAACCCTGATCATCATCTACCAGTAGTGACGATTCTGCCTCTATAACGTGAGATTTCCTTTTCTTTTTCTTAAAATGGCATCTTTTGTGATTGATTTTTGTATGAATGTAAACCTGGTGTAGAGGCAAATGGTGGAAAACACACGGGTCAAAGTCCAGGCCTGGAGGGCAGTGTCCATGGCAAAGAACAGGTGAACCCAACCAGGAGACTGCAAAACTGCTGCCCTCCAGAACTGGAGACCCCTGGATTAAGGTATTGAAGTGTGTGTGTGTGTGTGTGTGTGTGTGGGGTTATTGGGTATGTAATGCTGATTTTCAGGACTTGAGCATAACCAAAAAGTGTGTGTGTTGGGTTGGGGGTACTTGAGTGATGTTGAGGGACAGATGTTTGTTGGTCTGTGTACATGTCTGGGAAATGCTGCATTTGTTCTATGTTGATGCAGGTGTGTGTGTGTGTGTGTGCGCAGGTGTGTGTGTGTGTGTGTACACATTGAAGTTACGAGTCCATTGTGTTTGCATCAGTTATTCAGCTGGGAAATCTGAGCCAGTTCCCTTGCAGAAGCATTTAAGACTAATTAGTTCTGCCCACACTCCTCTATACAAAGTGTTTTTCTTTGCCGAGTTAAGACCTGGGTTCTTGTTTTGTAGCACCGTGTCCAAGCCGACATCGTCTATGAACATAATAAGACCATTTATCTGTTGAGCCTCACGTTCATTGGTGGGAAAACCTGTCAGTTTTCAGATGTTGTGTCCTAAAGTCTTTCTAAACCAATACAAGCGTTCTGTTCATCACAGTCTGAATGGGTGGTCTGTTTTTTGGGGGGTGATGGAGGATGGTGGGGTCGGTTTTGGCTTGTGCTGCAGACACTGTAATGCAGGTAATGTGGAAAATTGACAATGTTAATGAACAAAATTGAATGGCTAAAGAAAATCTCAGTTTTCCTGTTTTGTAGCTGTAGTTTGCTGAACTGTTCACACCTACGTGGCTGTTTTCTGTTTTTTCCCTCCTCCCTCACCCCGTAATGTGGGTTTGTTTTTCTCCCCCTTCAAGCTGCCTTAGCAAAGAGTGAGAGCTTAGTTCACTGGAACCTGGACAGTGATGTGTAGTGGTTTTATTTATACTTACACTGTGAGTCTTCTTTGAAGCCGGCGTTTTGTTCGTTATGTTCCGTTAAAATTAAGTGCACAAAATGAAACTGGATCACTTTTTGGCAAAGTGTTTAATATTCTGTATAAATTTATACATGGAATTTTTAAATAACCTTCTCTTTGATTCCAGTGTTTTGAGAAATCTTCTGGCGGTCAGTGCTTTGGTGACCGTTCTGGACGACCTTGTTAATAGTATCTGGAGTCGGTTCAGATCTTTCTAGAACAGCTTAATGAAACATGGTCCATCACATGACTGAAATTTGGCCGTGATCCGATTAGGTCTTGATGTTACTGCACACGATTGTCAAAGCAAGTTTCCTGTGAACCACTCTCTCACTCGGCAGAGGTGAAAACAGCAGCTCAGCCGAAATAAAACCATTACCTGCATGTTGCTTCCTGTGTTCTCATTTCACACATTTTCTGTGACGTTTAACATTTTCATTCAATCCAATATGGCGGTCACATCAATTAACGTCCTTCCCAGTTCTTCCCACAAACTACCTGAGTCAATTACTTAAAGCAAACCGTTTCTGGTACAGCGCCACCTAGTGGGCAAATGATGCTGAGTTTTTGAGCTTTCCCAAAATTTGGCGGTCAAATAGTTGACTTGAGGGGAAAAAAATGAGAAATGATTCAGGAAATTGTCTCATACTTACATTTTTTGTAGCCTTGTCATCCTCCTGAACAAAAAAAAAAGTTCTTTATCGGACAAGCAATCCCAGATCATCTATAACTGGAAATTTGGCAGGCATCTCAACACCAAACAAACATCCCGGCATCTTCTTGGTCAATGTAGATTCTGGATTTATCAATGAATTCCACTTTTATCTAATGCTCCAAAATCCAGAAGTGCTTCTCTTCAGTCCACTGTAACCTTGGTTTAGGTGTTAATGATGGTTTACATTCAGCTTTTAAACCTTTTCCTTCAGCACATTTCTTACAGTATGAACATTGACTCCTGTTTCTGAAGTTTCTAGGTTCAAGGAATATTGGTGTGATTGGGCACCCAGTTCTACTAAAAAAATAAATCTTTCAAAGTCTGATCTTTTAAAGGGTTTAATTCTATAAATTCTACAATGTTTAAAATGTCTTGGTGTAATTTTCCTATGAGCTTCTCACAGTTTTCTCACACAGAAAAGATAAAGGGTAACACACCTGTTCTCACACTGGGTAATGTTCATGAGTCCATCATTATAAAACACACTGACTAGCGCTGGTGTGCGTGGCAAGAAGAACGCCACTGCTCTTCTACATGTTCTTAGAGATTACATGGGCAAAACAGAAAATTCTGGATGGTTGAAAGACCAAACTATTACTTTTTTGGTTTAAACAGCTGCATTCCAACAGAAAATGTTTTCTCCACTGTGAAACATGGAGATGACAGTACAATTGTTTGAACCAGTTTTGCTGCTTCGGGGTCTGGACCGGCTTCCATTACTGAATATGTCTCCCTGAACCGCCACATATCTCCCTGAACCGATTTTTAAGAACGTAGGACACATACATAGCAAGATAACAAGCATACAAATAGTTTTACCAAGGAATGATTAAATAAGACTTTTGGAATGAACCCAACAGAAATGACGTAGAAAGACTTTGGTGTTTCTAGGTTCACAGAACATGTGACACATTGTGACTGACTGTACAACTGTAACTGTATCTTTTAGTCTCCAAAAGCAAAAGCTTCGTTATCATAAACGGAACGTTTTGTTCCCGACCTTCAGTGATGAAATGAGCGTCATCTCGAGTTACTCATGTCACTTAAACACATACGTCGCATCAACTGATTGATTTTCCAAACTGCTGAGTCATCCAGACTCTGTGGCACTAACTGGAATCTGGACACGCCCATGGACACACCCACTAACACACCCAATGACGCACTCTTTGAAGTGTCTATGGCCACACCCACTGACGCCTATGCCATGCCCATGGACACACATTGACACACCCATTCACATACTGAATCCATAACTCATGACAAAATTCTGTCTGTGTGACTTTAAAACTCCATTTAGACAATCTGAGTTCCACGCTTTCTTCTGTCTCTCTCTCTCTCTCTCTCTCTCTCTCTCTCTCTCTCTCTCTCTCTCTCTCTCTCTCTCTATCTATCTATCTCTCTCTCTCATCTCTCTCTCTCTCTGTTTGAGATCCCACCTACAGGAGAATTTTGCTTTCCACAAAACTTGTAACTGTAATTTTTCTCTCTGTCTAATAAAACCTTTGAAAATGACTTGGCGACCTCACCTCTCATTAAAGAACTCACCAAAACAATTCAGATAAGATCCACGCTCATATTTCCCTGTGGTGTCGACAGGTGACCAGGCTGAGAAAGGGTAACCCGGTCATTTTTACTAATGCAGTGAAGATGTGGAGCTGAATGCGGTTTCTTATCCCAAAAACATGGCAGAAAAGGGAAATAAAATGTATAAATTTCACTGTGAATAGGAGGAAATGGATGTTTTTACTACTGTGAAAGAAACCTGTGTATTTCATCATGAACGTGATCAATGTTTTCACATAGATGAGTGTCATTAATCATTATTAATAATATAGAACTAAAGGTAAACTGGGCTAATTTGTTATTTAAGAAACTTGTATCAAACTGGTCGCTCTTCATATGACTCCGTCCCCATGAAGTAGCTCTTAGTTTCTAAAAGGTTGGAGATTCCTGGTCTAGATGATATCACTACATGTGAAGACAGTAATATTCCGAAGTTTAAGTTTAGCCAGTGTTGTGAACCATCCCAGAATGTCTGAGAGTAGTGGCAAGACAAAAACAGTGGTCTGCTCATTAATAATAATCATTATTACAGAAAGTGCAGGAATTATGATCAAAACTGACTCTAATATGAAGCAGTTCTTTACAGGGGAATATAGTGGATATATTTTGATAATGTTTACATAGTCGACTTGTCAAATTTAAATAGTTTTTATTTGAGAGACCAGGGAACCGTTCATAAATCAAATATTGTTTAATAATTTAATAATAAGAGTGACACTATTAGAATCTTTGGTTTAGAACATGTCAAAAACTCATTGAGAGGTGGCAATAGACTAAAAATATTTTTTGCAAACTGGATTTTTCATCTTTTTTGTAACTTATTTTTTTGTAATTAATTACATTTTCACTAATTTTATTCCTTTGACCTGACATTTTAGAGAATTATTGATGTTAATCTTTCTTGCACACTGCTTTGTATTGTGTCATGAATTATTATGGTCTCGCAGTATAAGCTTTTATTTTGTAATTGTTCCCCTTGTCATGTGCTACATTTGTGCACCGGCGCTTCCTGGTCATGTGACCACAGGCAGACTTATATGATGAAGCCTTTAGACCGCCATTTGTAACTTGCCTTGAAGAAGGTCGTCTTGGCTGAAACATGATGGCATATTTTAATTGATAGCCAAGTTTAATAAAGGCTTTTTATATTCATTTTCCTCTTGAGTGCTGTATGAATATTTCTTACTTTTGAATTGTCTAATAATTTCTCTGAAAATGTACCTTCCTTAAAATTAATACAATAGGATTGGATATAAGGAGGGCAGCTATGAATTAGCATAGTTAATAGATTCCTGATCAACATTAAGTGTGCTGCTGGAATAGCTTTTTGAAGTGTATCCAATTCTTTTTTTTTAATTAAACTATATTTTCAACAAAGATTTTCAAAAGACAGAAAAATTTCTGTGTTGTCCAATAAATGCAAAACTGACTTGATGTTCTTCTCCCTCCAACCTTCTTAATACATGGATCTGTTTCTGTGGGTAATACATCTATTATTCTGAATAGGCACCATGTGTGGGGAAAAGTTGAGATTGAAAATTAATTTTGAGTGCAAAAGACCGTGCTGGTGAAAAAGCTTTGTTAAGTTTTGAGATCATGAAATCACAGCGTAACAAAAAAAAATCTATACAACCCAGTATTTGAAATACAGATCTGGGATCAGCTGTTAGACAAGAACCACTTCATTTTCAACATCCCATCTATACATTCAAAATCCATAGCTTTAAGACCCCCATTATCTTCATAATCTTTAATGAAGAGACATTTTTTTCAGGAAATTGTTCTTCTTTTTTCATATAAATTCCATATAAATGTCATTGATTAGCCTGGTGATTTTATGGGGGGAGAGAGCAATTGAATAAGCAGGTTAGATGCATCTAGATAAGCATTCCTGTTTGGTTAAAAAATGCGACCAAAAATAATTAATCCCTTTGTAACTACAGATTTAGTTTAGATTTACATTCATTAAACTTACTAGTAATATTTAAATGGGATATTATGAAGTTATAACGCAACCAATAATGTTTTTTGCTCAGAGGTAGAAAGTGGCGGTTGAAATACAAATAAACTACAAAACCCATAATTTGCTGCCGGCGCTGCTGCAGCGGTTATGTAGAAGTGACGTCATAACGCGACAGTCTTTGTAGTCCCATTTGGGGAAACTCGTGTAAAAGAATTATTACTGGCTTTTACTGTCAGTTAATCATTCGGAAGGATGACAATGCGCAGACACAGCTGTTTACAGGGTGACGGGCTATTCTGCAAAAACTAAAGTGCACATAATCTCTGTTACTCTGCTCTGAAGTGATTGTTTTCTTTCCTTTTGCGTGTTTAGTGATGAGCAGTCGCCAGGGCCATTACCGACCAATCACAGAGCGCCATAGCCAAAGTGGGCGGGTGCTGAAAGGTCGCAGTTTGTCTTTCATTTCCGGGTGAGGACTCGTCCTCTGTGAGAACTGCAACGTGAGTAGATGTTCATTCATTCTTTCTTTTTCTATTATTATAGTGGTATATAATACAGGATTTAATTTTTTTTAGCGAGAATCCCCACGTTCTTATTTTTTCATGTCCAGTCTTAACCCGCATGTCATTAAAACACACGTGTGTATGAGGGAGGAATCGCCTGTAGTCCTTGACTCTGAACACTGAATACTCTGAACACTGAACCCTGAATACTCTGAACACTGAATACTCTGAACACGGAATACTCTGAACACTGAATACTCTACCTGCTATGTCAACCATGTGAATAGCCATCTGCTTAAATTAGAATGCTGCTTCGTGTAAAGTGGCGTCATAAAGAGAGACCAGGTTATGCCAGATATTTATTCAAATTTGCACCTTAAAAGTCTTTAAAAGTCATAGTACAAGCAACAAAATAACTGCTGTACCATTCAGTGTGGGCTGTTTGCATATAGGAAGCCAACTTCCATTCATTTTAGAAGAGTAATTCCATTATATTGTTAATAATAAGTATTTTTTTTCTTGCTAAAGCTTTCCTTCTCTTTTCTCTTTGGTAAAACCCTTCTCCCCACCTACCTTCCTGTCTCTCTCTCTTCCTGTCTGTTTCACTCTTTCTTCACCCAGTATGGGTAGTGTACTAGCCGCCAGCTCACCCAGCCCGCCACCATCAGTGCCAGGTGGTCCTGGCTTGACCTCTGTGCCACCTGGCTTCACCATGCCCTCAGTCTCACCTGTCTCGCCTAATGGCAGTGCCACCGCTGGACAAGAGGCAGAGCTGCCACCACTCCCCAACCCAGGCACATTTGAGGAATGTCATCGGAAGTGCAAAGGTGAGGAAGATTTGTTCTGTTTTTTTGTGATCGTCTTAAATGCTGAAAGAGCAAAGTGCAGACATTTGCCTTTAAAGTCTAATAGAAAAGAACTTAACATTTACTTGACGCTCACCCTTAGTTGCTCTTTTTACTACACATTTTCCTCCTAATATGAGCACAGGAAACTTCAGTTCATATGCAAATATTCCACTTGTGGGAATAATAAAGTTTAATCTTATCTGAAATAGCGTCCAGGTGTCTGAACTGTGCATTTTCATCACTGTTTTCTTCGTATAAACATAACTTTGCTAATAATCAGAATTTAGGATGATTATGAAGTGAAAGTGTCTATTTGTCATTGTGAACATTAAGGGTGGGACTCGCAGGGAGTCTCACGATACGATACGTGATACCTCGTGATAATGATATCTCGATACTGCGATTTTGCATTAAACGATATATCACACAACAATTATGCAGTGATTGAACACAGAAACACAGGAATGCGTTATTAATTTACATAAGTAACAGCAATGCTATTGTCACCTTTCCCATTATTGCTTTGCGACCGCGGTAGGAAGCACAGAGAAACCGCTACTTCAGCTTCAGGGCTTTATTTCTCTTCCCCTTTGGCGTTAGCATCGTGAGTTGAATGAACACTACACAGTGCATTGCTCCCCATTAAACAACAAAACACACAACATAATACATTCTCTCAGCACATGCAGATTTTCTCTATATTACATAAACACATCTTCATGTACAACTCACATGTTATACTGTACATATTTGTACAAAACTATTTTTTTTCTTTCATTATTACTGGTAATGTGCATGTGTGTGTTGCTTTAGCACCAATTGCAGCGATAAGTTTAAACAGAGCTGATTAATATCAGTCCATATTCATCAGATATCACGACAGAAATGAGTAATTACACATGTTACACTCATATAACTGTCTTCAGAAATCAGATGTTTGTTTTAAGCCGTTTCACACCTTTTACGGATTAAATTTGGCTCTTATCCAAATCTCCTGCACTCAGTCGAGCAGCGCCACCCAGTGGAGAGAAGAGGTAACGATGCCGATAAGTCAAATTGGCAGCAAATGTTTAGTCATTTAAATAGCGATATTGCTGCCTGCGTATCGATTATCGTATCGCGTGAGCAAGGATGACGATATATTGCAATACAGATATTGTAGCCCACCCCTAGTGAACATACAGAGTCACACACACATTACACCACAGTGAAATGTGCAGCCGTGGGCAGCAGTGTAGCACCACTAACCACCAGGCCACCATTGCCTACATCTGGCTGTTAATACCATATATTTCTAGTGGCAAAGTTGTTCAGTTGATTAAAATATGATGCATTTTCTTGTCTGTGATGTGACATACCCCAAAAAGCGACGTTCTAAGTAAATAAATTAGAGACATTTGCAATTACAGTCATGTTTAACACAAAAGCAGAATTAATGAAGAGAATAAATAATAGCAAAGCCACATAATCTCAACAGGTCAACATAACAAATACCCCTCACCTTACATGTAAAGGTTTAACTGAGGCAAAAAGGCTTAAAAACTTCTCTGGAAAATCCTGTATACATTTCTGCATGTGAAACGTTAAATAAGATCCACTCTGCATATGACTGGTGGTTCTACTTAACACAGCAGATTTATGACGGGGGTTCCTCGAGTTACGCTGCGGTTCCATTCCTGTGACTGCAGAGAACAATGATTCAATATAAAGTGTATGTGGTTTTGATTGCAGGGGATAAGCTCCACTTTTTCGGTTCCACCACCATTTACCATATTTTTAATAGAAGGCAATCGTCTTCGTTGTGCAAAGAACGCATATGATAATTACTAACACTAGCTATATGTTGTTCTAAATAAACCATCACTATATGTCTATGAATGAACTGTCAGTCACAGATTGTGGTTCATAAACATGTTAAACGATTATAAACAGTATTGTTTAAATTGCTTTTTCTGTAAAGTATTTCATACAGGTATGTTTGTGAATGTTTGCTGCTTTCAGTCTACACTAGGGGTGGGACAAAATATCGATTAGGTGATATATCGTTGTTCTGGCTCACGCGATACGATAATCAATACGCAGATGGCAATATTGATATTTAAATTGATAAACATTCGCCACCAATTTGATTCACCAGCGTTTGATGCGGGAAAATGTTGCTTTATGGTAGTTTTTCCGCATTAAAAACTACATGGTCATTCATTCATTCATTCATTCATTGAAGAGAGTTTTATTGTCAATATAACACTATACACAGTAGAAAGTGTACTGAAATGCCGTTTCACACAGCTCCTCACCCTGGTGCATTTGCATAGCTGAACGAACACTACGCTGCATTTCTCCTCATGAAACACACCTTCCGCTAAAGTGCTAGTTTTAACCGCATCTACCGACAAATTATGGAATGAATTTTTGCTTGATTGTTCCTGTACCTGGAAGTTGCTTTGGAAAAAAGCATCAGCCAAATGAATAAATGTAAATGTTGTTAGCATGATGCTAACGCTACTTGCCAAGTGACAAAGGGGAGCAGAAGTAAAGACCCTGAAGCTGAAGTAGCGGTTTCTCTGAGCTTTCGAACGTGGACGCAAAGCAAATATGGGGAAAATAACAATAGCATTGTGGTTACTTATGTAAATTAATAACACATCCCCCGCTTTTGTGTTATATTGCTACGTCATTGTCATGGGATATATCGATTATCGCAGAATCGCGATATTATCGTTATCATGGGCCACACATTGTATTGTACCGTGAGATTCCCAACCCTAATCCACACCGTCCTTCAAACTGTATCCCTGATTGACTTGTGCAGTTTGTGGTGCAGTTTATGGTGCAGTATCTGATGAATCTTTCTGCCTCGTAGAGGTTTTCCCCATGCAGATGGAGGGAGTTCGGCTAATTGTCAACAAAGGCCTCAGCAACCATTTCCAGGTCAGTCTAGTTGTGTCAAACAGATGTATGTGTTTTTCTGGGAACTCGGGTTTGGTTTTGGGTTATGAAGCCTTGGGAAATTCATGTCAATGCAGCACTGCAGCAGATCTCACCAGTTTCCACCTGTACTTTTACATTTCAGCACACACTACTACTTTGTAGGTTTACAGTTACTGCTTATAACCCATCTGCTGCTGTTTCACAGTTTATTAGCCTCCATCTACTCCTCCTCCTCCTCCTCCTCTCATCCACCCCCCCCCTTCTCCTTATTATTTTTATTCTAAGACTAACAGTGATAAATATGCTTATTAAAATGGTCAGTGTGTAAGCATACATCCATAACAAGGTACATGTTGAAAAATGACATCTGACATGTTTATGGTTATAATATAATTACCCAATACGCCTTCTGGTGGTTTGACATCATTTTGGACTAAACCAAATGCGCCTTCCTTCATTTTTTGCTTCTTTCCTACAGGTGAATCACACCATCATGCTGAGTGCCATGGGAGACTCCAGTTACAGATTTGGAACGACTTATGTGGGGACCAAGCAGACGGGACCTGGAGAGGTAAACGTTAAAGTCTCAAAGTGTAGGATGCATGAAAAAGTTCCTCTTCATTACATATTCATACATATTCAAAATGGCATTGAAATCATGTTCTTTAATATCTACTACATGATTTCAACATGGTCACTTTTTTAACATTTCCTTATACATTAGAGAGCAGTTCACGCCTCTTATTTCTGTCCGAACCCGAGCCGTCTCTGGCCAAACGGTAAATGTACAGAAACAGCAGCTGCTAAGCGATTATAATGATTCTCTCTGGTCACACTTGTGTATCCTGCCTTTATTGAACCACTGTTAAAGGAAAAGACTCTCAGTGATGCACAGTCACACACGGTAC
>JBBIGC010000137.1:5409013-5425735 GCA_037576955.1 Lepidarchus adonis
TTATTTTTTACATTTGCACATTGGACAATACAAGCTGTTTTGCACTTTAAATACAATACACTTTATGTAAATAATCACTTGCCGCTTATTATTCAGCACATACATAGTGTATAAAGGTGTGTATAAATATGTGTACATATGTATATATATACATTTTTTTTTTCTTTTAGTTTTATTGATCTCTATTTCTATTTACTTTGATCTCTATTTCTATCTGTATGGTCCACAGAGCTTATCAGGTTACATTTCACTGCTGGTCAAACTTGTATAACCTGGTATGTGACAAATAAAGCATCTTGATCTATTTGGAATAGAAATGTTGGTTGTCCAAGACGTATGTGCCATTCCCCTAATGTTGCAAATGTCAGCAACTGTAAATCTTGATACGAGTAAATGCAGATTGCATCACTCTAGATTAGATGTTAAGTTTTGCATATCAGTCAAACTGAATATTTAACACTATATATCATTCCCATATTGATTCTACATTGTAAATCCATATTGCACCTCTGATTAGATATAGTTGGGTACAGTCGTTCCAGAAGAGTTTACACTTCTCATTGATAATGACAGATTGCTATCGTGGTCTTAAGTGTTGCAGACGCACCTTGCTAGCTTGCCAGAGAACAAAGTACAGCTTCACAAAGGTCAGCAGCTAATGGCAAATATAAACATGGGACAGTTATCTGGGGAAAGCATAAGCTTTACAAAGCGACGTCCAGTCAGGCCTGGACGGAGAACAGGACACGAGGAAGATGGCATCCAAGAAAGGCTTGACTGCTTTGGAGACCTGTCTGATTGTTCTCTTTGTGGCCATGACGCTGGCTTGTGTGGGCCTGGTTGTGGTCTATGTTATTGAGAACAACAACTCCAAATCTGGGAATGAAGGAGGTGAGTTACTCGTTTATTAGTTTAATGAGATCTTACATCATATTTGCATGTTCTTGAAGTCTGAGTAAGAATAGGGGACATAACTGATGTTTATCAGAGGTCCACACACAAGACATTTCTGCCATTTAAGTGAAAAATAAATGATGAATAACTCTAATACTCAGCTTCTGAGGCATAACTGTGAATTATAAAGCCATAGTGTTGGGGTGTGCAGTTTGGTAGTTCCTTTTATCAAACACACTCACAAATACTGGCAATTTGCAGATGAGTTGAACCAGGCGTGTTTGAGCAGAGGAACTATGAAACTGAGCTGGACCTCCAGAACACCTCCAGGTGATGCTGACCCCTCGTCTAGTGTGAAATCGATGAGTAATGTCAGAGTCCAGTTTTTACTGAATGAACAGTTTGTAATGTTGAATATAAAACAAAAAAATTTAGTATTTTCACATTCAGGAACCTTGGTTACATATTTAAATCAAACCAATCTAATACCTTTCAGTCCAAGACTGGTCACTATCCAAACATGAAAAAACTGGTTATGGTCATTTCTAATGCCCATGGTATACTGGTGCCATTCCTGAAGCAGGAACACTTGAATGTTGGCTTTGCAAAATGAATTAGTGTGAATAGCAGTGGTGGCCTAGTGGTTAGGATAGGGCCCATCCATGGTACCCAACCACTGAGATACCCTTGAGCAAGGTACCGTCCCACTACACTGCTTTCAGGGCACTTTTGATCACCGCATGTGTGATGGGTTAAATGCAGAGGTCACATTTTGTTGTGGTGCACTTGGTGTGATGGTGTGTTCACACCATATAAAATAAAAGAGAACATTGTAGAACACTGGGAATTGTGGAGAAGATTCTAGAAACACAAAGAAAGGGTATGAATGAGGGAAAACATTTTAGAACAGAGTGAGGAGAGGAGAACATTCATCAATGTCTCCGCAGCATATTTGGTTAATGTATTGTGATATGGCCATTATGGGAAAATAAATCCAGACAGGGCAAAAAAGGTCTTCCTCCGAGATTCATTTTCCCATAATGGCCATCTCACAATACAATATCCGGATAATTATATGGATCCATGTCAGAATGAGAAAATAATAATAAACTAAAATTAAAAATACTAAAAAAATAAAGTAATATAATTTAGTATATGATATATTTATCTCGATCGTGTTTATTGCAGTTTCATGGCCCTAGTTTTGTGGCTTGCGCTGAGAAAAAAAAAGTTCTTCTGAATGTTCTGGTCATCGGTCAGCAAAGCGCTGAAAAGTTCCTCCCTTTTCTGGTCTTTATATTGGGCCTACGTCCAGCACTCAAATGTCCCATATTCACTGAAAATATTACAATTATTATTTAATAATTTGTCATTGTTGTCCATGTTTGATAACTGCGATAATAACCGCAAATCTGAAGCACAAAACCTGTTCCCATGGCAATCTGTGTTATTCATCTGCATCGATATTTATAAGAAAATAATGCCACAAGTCCGGGACACCTTCCCATTCAATTTCAATGGAGCATTAATCTGCATTCTGGAGAGCAGTATAATAAACATGTGTAACAGATGAACAAAGTATGGGATGCTTAAACGTCGTAAAAGAGGAACACTAAATAAGAGACAATCCTTCTAGAACAGAATTGATGTGAGGTAGAACATTTTAGAACACTGTGAATGAATGTGGAACATCTGGAATAGAGAGAACGACTACAACAAATAGCCATAACATTAACTCCACTGACAAGTGAAGAGAATATCACTGACTATCTAGTTATTTCATTAAAATGGCTCCTGTAAGGGGGTGGGATATGTTAGGCAGCAGTCAGTTCTTGAAGCTGATGTGCTGGAAGGCTTATTGTGATGGCTAGATAAGTCAGAGCGTCTCCAAAACAGTGCTCCACATGTGCAAAGGGCTCCAAGGAAGGACAACTGGTGAATCTGTGGTCATAGGAACCCAAAGCTCATTGATTCACGTTCCCGTTGCACAAATTTATCATCTTAATTGTGATAGAAATGGGTCAGAACATACCGTCCACCACGTTTTAGCAGCATGAGGGGGGTCTACTCGATATTAGGCAGGTGGTCAAGTCAAGTCAAGTCAATTTTATGTCTATAGTGCGTTTTGCAACAGATGTTGTCACAGATCTTGGTCCAGGCACCTACTGAGCAAGCCGAGGACGAGGAAAAAGATGGAGGAAGACATTTTGAGAAGAACCAAAGCTCAGAAATGCAACCCATCCTTCTCTGGTCGACACCAAACAACAACATGTGTTAATGTTATGGCTGATAACATTCTAGATTCTCTCAATAATTACACACATGTAATTACATTATGTTGGAGAACACTGGGTCAGTTTGGTCTGGCCTGAGTATTCATAACCATAATGAAGACCTTGGTTCAACCATCTTCAATCAACTATGGTGTGGGACCGTATGGCCATTGCTAATTATCATATTATAATCATAGATCATAGATCATGATCATATTTGCAGCTTTGTTGTTGCCCCAGTATGAAATTGCTGCAGTACCCAGCATCAGCCTTGTCATCACAGCAATTCCTGGTTGTGGCATTAAATCATTTGAATCGTTTATTTTTGGGCTTCGTTCTGACCTTCAAGCAGAAATGCCACGTCATGGCCTAAAGGATTCATCAACTCTTCTTTTCTTTCACAATTTCCCGGAGAACTTTACGAGTGAGTGTATCCACTCTCGCTTCACTTCAGACCGTCCGAGGATCACATCTTTCGTACTTTCTCGCTCGTTCTGTCCCGTCTTCCCCACCAAAGCATGGCCTCATCCCTCAGAGGCGTGAAGGAGCGTTCTGGGGGCTTTACTCACATCCTATATCCATCAGGTGCAGGGGTTCAGGCCCTGACGCTTGACGATTTCAGAGAGTTTTGAAAGCTGACAAGAGTTGCACTGATGTGTTCAGCCGCTGGCCACACTCCAGTCTGACAGACCGAGAGACGCAGATGTGTGTGTGTGTGTGTGAGGGGAACATCTCTATGTAGGTTAGCTTTTTCTGGGAAGGACAGGGAGGGTGCTCTTTAGAGACCCGGTTCAATTTATTTATTTATTTCGTTCGGCGGCTATGGGCACCTCCATGGCACTCGTTCAGCCGTGAACACACTGGACTTTTCAAGGTCAAGCCTTTTCTTATTTTGCTGATCTTACCGTCATGTTACATGTCAATTATGTTGGCACCCATAGGAACCAGGGAGATCTCAGAAGGAGTGTTTATGTATATTATATTTTGTATTTTGTACCATATTTTCACTTCCTCTAGATAACACGACATCTTATAATCTGTCATAATTCTCAGTGGGTCTTTAGATGTGTGTCATGAGTGATCATTCATTCTAAACACAGTTAGGTCGTTACTGCGGTAGCAGACATATTTAGCAGCAACCCAGCTAAACCCCAGTGACCTAACAGTGATGGTAGTGATGCAATTGAGGTGGGGGGTTATGCTTACATAAATGGCTAGCACGGTTAGCAAACAGGATCATAGGTTTGATTCCTTTGAAATGAAGTGCCCTTGAGCAATGAAATGCAGAGACAAATTTCCTCCAGGGATTAATACAGTGTATATTTTTTAAATTAAGGTAATTAATACATATTTGTTATAAGCTAAAGGTTAATTATATTTATTAATTATAATATATGTATATAAGTAGATCCACTGAAACTGATTCCTACAGGTTTTGTTCTGTTTGTATTCTCCTGCCTTTTCCAGGTGTCCTTGATTATCCTTCTGTTTTTAAGCCTTTGTGTCTTAATAGGATGTCAGTTATTGTTGTGAAATTTGTTATCTAAGGTCTTGTTCTGTAGTTGTTTCTATGTGCTCACTGTGCTGCATGGTTGTTGAGTGTCCACAAGTGTGTGCACAAGGTTTGAAAAGTCTGGTTATTTGTAAAGCTTTGAAATTGGCACCAGCTGACATTTACTAATGTTATTTACTAATGACAGCTGTTGCTATGCATCAGATTTAATGAGCTGATTAAGAATCGGAGACTTTGAAACTCTTAGGGTGCCCAAACTTTTGCACTGTATCATAATAATGTTTTATTTTTTTTTATTTTTGTTAAGTTTATGGCATAAAATCTAACTATTCATCAATGTTTGCTGAAAATATTGTGGTTTTTTTCATGTCTTTAAGAGCTTGTGTTAACATGTTTTTAATTACAAACTCACCAAAATCTGTTATTATGAAGGAGTGCCCAAACTTTGCCATAAGACTGTATATGGTACAATAAACAGTTTATCTGCAGTACATACAAAAGTATACAATATACAGTATATATATAGTATCCAAAATTGTACACAATATACAACATATATGCAATATATGATTATACAATAAGCAGTACCCAGGCAGTACAGTAAGGATATACTATATACAGTGTGTGTTTCAGGGGATGTAGAGATGAAGAGTAATGGCTTGAGGGTAGCCCTGTATACCCCTTCTCCTACAGATCCACTTTCTTCCCCTAAAATGCTCAAGCAATTTTTGAAAGCACAATGGCCAACACATTTGCCAGTGTCCAGAGACTTAATGTTACCACCCCACTAGTTTAAGAAAATGCCCTTATCTTTCAAAAAGACAGGAAGTGTTCTGAACAATATCCATAGCTGCCCTTGGCTTCTTTAGCCAAATGTCACATTGTACTTTATAGTAATGTAGGTCATCAATCTCTGTGAGTGAGTGGGCCTAATCGAGGAGGAGACAGCATCCGTGGCATGCGCTGCATCTAAAGTGATGTAGCTCATCTTCTTTCGAGCTTGCAGAAGGAAGAATGTGTCAAGCCTGCAGAAAAATCACCAGTGCTGAGTTCACTTCTACATTTTAAATGGGCCAAATCTAATTTTAAGTTGCACCTTAAAAAGAGTGTTTTTCCTTAGAAAAGGTTATTGCACTCTCTTGCAGTCTGAGACTTTGGTTCATCTGTTGATATGTGATCCAGTGGACAGATTCTGACCACACAGCTGCTCTTGGCTGGGTATTTTGGATGGCGGACCACTTTCAATCCAACAGTGACATACTACACCCTAGGCCAGTTGTGACCTAATGGTTGCCCTTGCAATCAGAAGGCCGCAGGTTCAAGTTCGGACCCAGTGTACCATCCCGCTACACTGCTCCCTGGACTCTCTGTGTGATGGGTTAGATGAGGTCACATTTCATTGTGCGATAGTGTGTTCACAAGGACAAAAAAGTATATGTATAATTTTATAGCATTTTTATTAGTAGATCATTTTGACTTGGTCATTTTAAATGTAGCTCACAAGCCAAAAAAGTGTGGGCACTCCTGCAATAAAGCTTTTATTTTTAGGTATTTTTGGAAGCAAGTACTTCAGTAAAATATGACTGTGACTTCCACTTGTATTGGAGTAACATTTGACTAGTGGTATCTGTACTTTCACTTAAGTAATGAAGTTAGGTACTTTGTCCTGCTCCCTGGGTGCTGTTGATAGCTGCCTGCTGTTCCATGTGAGGAAGGGTTAATTGCAGAGGTCATGTTTCATTGTGGGGCACTTTGTGTGAAGTGGGTGGGTGGAGTGTTCACAATGACAAATTGTCACATTCATTTAGTCAAGTGCATTTGACCTGCATCCTTGACCCTGAGTGTTTATTTGTCAGAACAGGGAGAATACAGTGTTTGTGCAAACTTTGCTGATTTGCTGATTTGTTATTTACTTCATTCTATTTTCTATTTTGCACCTGTCTGTCTTGTCTTTTTCTTGTTGAAAAACCATGAATAACTTGTCTTTTGTGTTTTGCACATAACCATTTGCACAATGCACTCGCAACTTAATGTCTTATGTCCCTTGTTGTCCCTTTGCTTAGTGTGCAGAGACTTTTTATAGATTCATAGTTTTTTTTTTATAGATTTATAGGTATTGTTTATTTACGATTATTTATGTATTTAAGGACAATCTCTATATTTGAAATATTTTACATATATTATATATTTTATTTTAAATTCTTTATAAGAACACAATGTGAAATGACCTTGCAATACACTCTGTACTGTGTATATTGTTGTACTGACAATAAAACTTTCTGCAATCTCGAAGCTTCAGGGAGAAAAATCAAGACACTTTGTGTAGTGTTAATTCATTCTGCTGTCTTATTTTTATTTTTAGATTGATCTGCTGAAGAACATTTGGACTCTTCATTTAAGATCTGCTCAATTACTCAGTATAGTTCATTACTTTTTTAATATTCTCCTAGTATTTAATACCGTAGTTTGAAGCTGTAACTTGTATCACTGAAATGGGAACTGTATTTATTGGGAAAGTAGCACTTTTAACCTTAATATAAACTGCTAAAATAAAATAAAAGGAACGCTTAAACACAACAATGTAACTCCAAGTCAATCACACTTATGTGAAATCAAACTGTCCACTTAGGAAGCAACATTGATTGACAATTATTTTTACATGCTGTTTTGCAAATAGAATACACAACAGGTGGAAAATATTGGCAATTAGTAAGACTTCCCCAATTCTGCAGGTGGTGACCACAGACCACTTTTCTGTTCCTATGCTTTCTGGCTGATGTTTTGGTCACTTTTGAATGCTGCCGGTGCTAGTGGCTCACAGGGGTGTCCAAAGTCAGTCCTGGAGGACCAGTGTCCTGCACATTTTGGTGGTTGCCTTCCTCAAACACACTTCCTGAACCTGGCAATTAACCAGGTGTGCTTGACCAGGAAAATCACCAAACTGTGCTGGAAACCCGTCCTCCAAGACCCCTGCTCTAGTTGGAGCATGAGACAGAGTCTAAACCCACACGAGTGGCTCAGGTACTGCAGATCATCCAGGATGGCACATCAATGCGAACTGTGGTAAGAAGGTTTGCTATGTCTGTCAGTGTAGTGTCCAGAGCATGGAGGCGCCACCAGGAGACAGGCCAGTACATCAGGAGACGTGGAGGAGGCCATAGGAGGACAACAACCCAGCAGCAGGACCGCTACCTCCACCTTTGTGCTAGAAGCAACAGGAGGAGCACTGCCAGAGTCCTGCAAAATGACCTCCAGCGGGCCACAAATGTGCATGTGTAATGGACGTTTGGCATTTGCCAGAGAAAACCATGATTGGCAAATTCGCCCTGTGCTCTTTACAGACGAAAGCAGGTTCACACTGAGCACATGTGACAGACATGACAGAGTCTGGAGATGCTGTGGAGAACATTCTGCTGCCTGCAATATCCTCCAGCATGACCGGTTTGGTAGTGGGTCAGTGATGATGTGGGTTGGCTTTTCTTTGGGGGCCGCACAGCCCTCCATGTGCTCACCAGAGGAAGCCTGACTGTCATTAGTTACCGAGATGAGATCCTCAAACCCCTTGTGAGACCATATGCTGGTGCGGTTGTGCCCTAGGTTCCTCCTAATGCAAGAGAATGCTGGACCTCATGTGGCTGGAGTGTGTCAGCAGTTCCTGCAAGATAAAGGCATTGATGCTAACTGTGCCGCCTGTTCCCCAGACCTGACTTCAATTGAGCCCATCTGGGACATCATGTCTCGCTCCATCCACCAACGCCACATTGCACCACAGACTGTCCAGGATTTTGCATATGTTTTAGTCATCTCACCAGAAACATGCCCAGGCATTGTAGGGAGGTCATACAGGCACGTGGAGGCCACACTCACTACTGAGCCTCATTTTGATTTGTTTTTAGAACATTGCATCAAAGTTGGATCAACCTGTGGTGTGTTTTTCCACTTTAATTTTGAGTGTGACTCCAAATTCAGACATTTGATTTCCATTTATACTTTTTGTGTGACTTTGCTGTCAGTACATTCAACTATGCAATGAGTAAAGTATTTAATTACAATATTTCATTAATTCAGATCTAGGATGTCTTAATTTTGTGTTCCCTTTATTTTTTTGAGCTGTATATGTTCATATATATAGATGTCATTCCCAACAATTTTGGACTATTTCTATTGGTTGATTCATTATAAAATGATAACACAATGTATTGGGTTTGTGACACTTTCAAATAGAACAAATTATGGAAAAAGCAGTGCAGTGTTTAGCGATGTTAAGGTTCTGAGTCCCATCCTTGGCTTGGCCACAGGTGACTTGCAAGCTCACCTTGTGTTTGCATGGGTTCCTTTTGGGTGCTCCAGTTTCCTCCCTCTGTCCAACGTCTTGCGGGTCAAGTTGATTGGCTACTCTAACTTGTCCATGGGGTGAATGTGGGTGAAATCTGCCTTGGACACATCGTTAGTGGAGATCCGCTTTAGAATTCCCTGCAATCCGAAATTATTGGTTTGAAAAATGGATGAATGACACACAATGTGCAAAAAAACGAATAGTACCACATTATAATTTGCTAATCAGTTTTAACAGAACTTATTCTACAGGGTGCTGTTAGCATAATTAATTCAACAAAGCCTCAGCTATGATGGGATGTTGTTTCTCACTTGCAGAGGAGGTGCTGGATTCGGGCTGTGGAAGCGCGGGACAGCTGAGCGCAGACTCGGGGGAGTTCAGCAGTGGGAATTATCCAAGCAGCTACAATAACGGAATGAGCTGCAGCTGGCACATCACTGTGGAAAACAATAAGGTAGTCACTCAAATCCTGAAAACAGGGTAACAATAGGATTTTCAGCATTTTTCTTTTATTTCCTAAAACTTTAGATCGACCAATGAGATAGAAGAGCTACATAAACAAGAACTAAAGAGAATTATGTTAACACAGTAGAAATGTGCATCACTTTTCTATCTTAAAATGAGCTCCTGGGGTCCTTTTGACTGGGCGCCCACTTCTTGGTAGAGTATCCACTGTAGATCAACTACAGACGGGTGAACTTCAACTTTTTTGGGGTCATTTACTCAGGGGTTCACATACTTTTTCCACTAACAATATGAGTTATTAATGGTTGTTCTCAATAAAGACATTAAGAATCTAAACAAATCAGAATTTGTTAGTGTTTTGTTTCAGACACATTATACTAGTCAATGCCTTTGACTTCGATACATGTCAATTCATATTTTATGAGACATTAATGCAGAAAACCATGCAATTCCAAAAGATTTACTTTTTTCTTGCCTCGGTAGAAAATTTTCAACACAACATTATACTTTGGTTCATTTCCTGTAATGCAATGCTTTCTTTTCTTTAAACATTATACTTCCCCCAGCAACAAGTGATATTTAGAAAACCAGATGAGCTGCAACCTTTGTTTTTCTCTATTTTTGTTAAGGTGCTGTTATGAACATGTGAGAGAAGTCCATAGTTGCTTGGAAGTTCCCTTGAATTCCTTTGTGATCTTACAGAATATTAAACACCTTGCTCTTGGAGTGATATTTATTGGTCAAGCACTCCTGGGGAGGTTCACAATGGTTTGAATTTAAATTGTAACTTGTATTTGTACACAATCTGTCTCACTATTGATTGGTTGAGTCCAAACACTGTGGAGATTTAGGGAGACGGTTCTCCAGTATCAGAGCCAAAACTGAAAAACTAAAGAGGAGCTTTTTCCCACAGGCCAGCAGGCTCCTCAACCAGGATAATGCATAATACACACACACTGCTACAACACAAGACACTTTCAAACACACTCCAAGCCCTACACCTCTAAATTATTTTACACTTGCACATTGGACAATACAAGCTGTTTGCACTTTAATTACAATACACTTTATATAAATAATCAATTCACGCTTATTATTCATATATATATATATAATTTTTATTTATTTTTTTTTTTCTTTAAATATTTACTTACAGAGAACATCAGGTTATAACTTGTATACTTGTACTTGTATAACCTTGTATGTGAAAGAATAAAGCATCTTGAATTTTGAATCTTGAATCTTTGGTTTTGCAATATTTCCGCTTGATAAGTAATAACTTAACTTAAACTCTGAGTTTCTCAGGAATCTCCTTTGTTCAGGGCATGAAAGTTGTTACAAAACAGAACTAGTTAGGGCTGCAGTAGACTGTCAGAAAACCGATCAGCTAAAGCTGAAAAGCAAATAAAAATCCCTTTTGTTTAACTGCAATAAATTGTAATTTCTTATGGCAGTTAACTGTTATTATATACACCCCCCCCCCCCTCTTTTTCCAGAGTCATCTTACATCCTGGATGTTCTTAATTGTGTACTAGATATTTTGCGCAGCCCTTCCTCTCAATTTCCCAAGAGAACTATTACAGGAATCAAAGTGCTGCAGTGTAATGAGCGGCAGAATTATGCCGCATTTTACAGAGATTTAAAAACATTGTAAAATGAGGTCTGAAATGGCAATATGGAGTGTGATCCTTAAACTGGAACATAGGGAATTATTTATTCTTAACTTTAATTTAGGTCTTAATTTGAACAAGCTACATTTAAAATTATAGAAACATAGAAAAGCTTTTCGTCCTTTTTTTGATTTTTCTTAATGCAGATAGGGAAGTTAAAAAGCCACCTGTCTAAATAACCCTACAGAGAATGTGGGGCAGGGGTGCGGTTGCATTGGGGAAGAATAGAACGTGTGAGGAAACTAAACAATCTGTGTGCTTTTACTTCTCCAGGTAATCCATTTATGGTTCCAAGACTTTTCTCTGGAGGATTCAGAAACATGCAGCGCGGACTCCCTCACCCTCCGGGACAACCTGGGGATCATGGGTGAGGATTCTGAAAAAGCCTATACAATAAAATCCCAATATAATCATTCTTATTTGAGCAGCTGTGGAGTAAATGTGATCCCACTCAAGTAAAGGGTTCTTTAAAATAGTACCACACAACATTTCAGTGGATGAAACACTTTAATTAAAGGCGTTCTTCAGGAGGAAGTAATAACGCACAGATTTTAGTATTAAGATATGACTAGATATTCAATATTTTATATCTTAAAACATCTTTTGCTGTAATTATGTAATGACATAATGACCTCAGCAGTCTTCTGAGAACATGAGCCAGCTCCAAAATTCATTTGTAATCATTTTCACTTCGGAATACATCTACATCCGTCTGTTTGTCACATTCATTAAGTCTGTTTGCGCATTTTAAAAATGACAAATCCCATTTGCAAAAAAGTTTTCCAAAAACAAACATTTTCGATATGCTAATTCAGTTAGCAAATTTATGTAACTGAGAAAGGAGCAGCTAAAAGATTTTCAAGGGATTTTCTGACCTACTTATTATTTTTAAATATATAAAATTTTGAATCCAATAGCACACTCAGCAAAAGTTGGGACAGAGTTAAAATAAGATTTAAAAATGCACAGACTATATATGCAACACTGGTTTGGAAGATTTCACATTAAGTAGGCTAATTAGTAGCAGGTGATGTATCATGATTATACAGTATTTTTAAAAATGTTTTTTCTTTGTGCCAAATTCAAAAGCAACATTTCTCAAAGCAAGTTTGCCACAACAATAACTCTTTCAACATCTTCAGTACAAAATATTAGGAAAAGTTTCAAAGAATTCAGGGACATTTTAATGTGTAAAGGGCAAGGTCAGAAACAACAGTGTGTGATCTTTGAGCCTTTAAGTGGCACTGCCAAAAAAAACATCATTCTGCTGTAAATATACAGCCACCTGAGCTGAGGAGCACTTCTGACAACAAGTTTCACTTTTAGCTTTTCACTGCACCAAGAAATGCATGTCGAAAATATTGTGCGGAAACCACACATCAAGCGTGTGCTTGACTGGCCTGCTGTCAATCCATATTAATCTCCTACTGAAGGATGGCACATCATAAAAATGAGATTTAGACAATGGAAACCACATACTGTTGAGTGGCTGAAGTCTGAAGAATAAACAGTATTTACAATTGCAAAACTGCTACTATTAGTCTCCTCCATTCCCAAACAGTGTTATTACAGAGAAAGGTAATGCATACCTCTGTCCCAACTTTAGATGACTGGCTTTTTAAAAATGACAAATCCCATTTGCAAAAAAGTTGGGATATTTTCCAAAAACAAAAATTTTTGATATGCTAATTCAGTTAGCAAATTTATGTAACTGAGAAAAAAACAGCTAAAAGATTTTCAACCTACTTATTATTTTTAAATATACACAAATTTTTAATTCAATAGCACACTCAGCAAAAGTTGGGACAGAGTTAAAAAAAGGTTTAAAAATGCACAGAATATACATGCAACACTGGTTTGGAAGATTTCACATTAATTAGGCTAATTAGTAGCAGGTGATGTATCATGATTATACAGTATTTTTAAAAATGTTTTTTCACAAATAACAAACAGGATGATTAGTGAAAACATTGGGAGTATTTTCTTTAAATGTTGATCAGGTGAGTAAAGATTTAAGAAAATTAACACTAATCAGTAAAAAGTAATGAAAAATTTGTTGTATTTTTGCCAGTTACATAAAGGTTTATGTGAATTAACATATCACGGATTTTAGTGTGGTTTTTTAAATTACATTTAGGAAAATATCACATTTTAAATATAATTTCCTCTTTCTTAATTTCTGCTTTAGGTTCTATTCACTAGTTTGGCAGGGTTTGTGGGCGATTATGATGAGAGGAATTGAACTGGCTGAATTGGTGATATTTTGCATTGTGTGAGGGTAAAAAAAGAGAAGAGGGGTGTTGTGGTAAATTTAGTGACCTACTGTAGTAAATAAATATTAATATAACATTCTGACTGACAGGAAGTACCGTATTTCCTCAACGATAGGCCGCAGCTTACGTATACATTGATTTTGCAAACCTGATATTGGGTGCAGTTTGCTTAAATGGGACGTTCTATCTAAAAACATGAAAACACATTCCCTAAAAGTATAATTCAGTACAAAAAGACCACATCCCCAAATGATTAGCTGAATTTAAATGTACTGTTTACTGCAGCAATGAGCAGTTTGAAAAGCAACACAAAGCAAAGATAAATCAGTTATGGGTCAGTATAAAATGTGGAACATGTAAAGCACCATTGCTTACCTCCATTTTCCACTTTCAAAAAGATTTTGGGGAAATACTCTGTGGACAGAAGAGACAAAAGTTGAACTTTTTGTAAGGGGTGTGTCCCATTACATCTGGCATAGAAGTATCACCACATTTCAAAAAAAGAACATCATACCAACAGTAAAATAAGTCCTGACCTGAATCCTATTCAGATGCTTTGACTTTAAAAAGGCAGTTCATGCTCGAAAACACTGTGGCTGAACTACTACACTTCTGCAATTTTCACAAATGCTTGATTGCAGTTGTTGTGGCTAAGGGGCCAATCAGTTATTAAAATTATGGGGCAATTACTTTGTTATAACGAGCCATTGAGCTTTGGATTTTTTTTCTCTATAATAATACAGTCCTTCACTTAAAAACTGCATTTTGTGTTTTCTTTGACTAATATTTAAATTTGTTCAATGATCTGAAACATTTAAGTGTGACAGACATGAAAAAAAAATATTTCGTTACTACTATGCTTTATTCAGTATCTACAATATATTATTCAGCTACTACTATAACTAATTCAGTCTCTACTATAATTAATTCAGTATCTACTTTACATTATTCTGTTTTTACTAGATGTTATCCAGTTACTATTATAAATAATTCAGTCTCAGCTATATACCGTTTAGTATCTTTTTTTAAATTATTCACGTACAGCTGTGTTTAATGCCGTCCAATGACTAGCATGTGCCGATAAGTATATACTATCAGTTACCTCTAGTTATTATGGCGTATACAAAGCATAGCGACTGTATAATGGGAATTAGTTTGGCCATTGTGTAAGGTTACATGGGCTTCAGTTTGTGTATGTTTGTGTATGTTTAGCCCTCTTCAGATGTCTGATGTTAACACTGATAACTAAAGGTCGGCAATATGTTAAAATATGCAAGGAGTCACTGGTTAGTCCAAAATTTGTTGCTTCTATAACTAATATATAACTTCATAAAGCTAATATGAACAAAGCCACTCGGAGTGACTGATGTGTCACTTCCAGACTTACAGTGGTGGTGATGGGAAGCAGGGTGTGATGTCTACAGCACAAATGTATATAGTACTATCGAAATCTCTGATTAATTAAATTAAATGATTAAAATGCATAAAAATGTACATCTAAATGTTACATTTGTATTACCCTTGCAGTTTTTCAGTGTTCTAGTCATATTGAGGATGCTAATGATACACTGTGATGTCACAAAAACAAGCGATAAGATATAATATAGAAATAATATCATAACATTGGACATCCCCTCCTTAGGCCTTTAACCAAATTAGGACAGAAATTCCCACACACACACACACACACACACACAAACACACACACACACAGCAAGCCCTGCAGCTGGGTCCTCCTCCCTCCAAGGCTAAGAAGATTGCGCTTTGATGTCATGCCTAAAATCGCCCCCCACTAGAAGCCAGTCTCCTCCACTTGGCATTCTGGGCCAGTGTGATGTTTCACATTAAAACATCTTCAGTGGAGTCACTGCAGCACTATAATGAGCATCTTAAAGGGGGGTGGGCTCATCTCATTGTAACTTAAAGGTTTGTACAGTGGGGTTTTTATATTAATGTTGCTGTAAGAGATGGAAGATGGTTTAATGAACATCATGTGAATCCCTGACGCAATGGTTGTTATTCCTGTAGAGTCTTTTCCAAAGCCTTAAGCCATGGCCTTCTCTCACACTGCAATATTCAGCAGAAGATTCAGCAGTTGTTTCAAAGTGTGGGCGATATGATTGCAGCAATTAAGGATTTCCATGAAATGTGTTTATTTTATTCATGTGGTGGATAGCAAATCATGTTACAAATTGTGAGAATTCTGGAATGGTTGGGATCAATGGAAGTTAATTGAAGCTTCATATATGTTGGTGGTCCAATCTCAGTCCTGGCAACTGTGAAGGGCGTTTACTAAAGTCCAGCATGGGGAAGCGTGGTTCCTCCTCACTGGCTGATAGGCAGGGGCTCCTCCATGGGGGGGTGATGCTGTCTGCAGGCATAGGGAGCATCGAGCTGTGGAAGACTGTGATATTAGTGTGGTTGTTCCTGTTCCTCCAAACTGTTTTGGTCAGCACGACAATGAACTCTCCCACCAAGTGTTGTCCAGAGCCAGCCGGTAATTTGGTATGGTCCTTGGGTTTACTGTAAAGCCTCTATCGACTGTGGGGTTTTGGCTCATGGAGGTGTTCTTGTAAATGGAGTATAGACATGCTCCAGTATGAGAAGGCAGTGTGGGCCTGGGGTTGGGCATCTCCAGTGCGATTTTGCTGGGGGACTCGCTGTATAGGGAGCTGTGTCGTACCGTACTTGCTGGTGGTTTTAAGGCCGGGCTACGCAGTCCCCCCTTGGGAGAACCCTCGTTTTATGGTTTATGCATGTGTCTTTGGTCTGGAGGCATGTGCATGCTGCGAACACTAAACGGGGGGATCCTGTAACCCAGGGACCTTCCACCTTTCCAAATGCAGAGGGCCAGAGCAGCCACTCTGCATTTTCCAGCTCACTGAACACCATGCCCTCACTGAAAGTGAGCTCAGCAAGTGAGCGGTTGGCCCTTGGAAGAGGGTTGTGCACTTGTATCACTACGCCAGGTGCCTCGGCCCGGACTTATTTCAGCAGGAGCCGAGCATGTGTTCCTCTGTTGTCGCCCATTGCACTTGGGCCCTGTGATTCCGTTCCACTGCTGGTGCATTAAAAAATATCCTCATGAGTGTCATCTAGCTAACCCCTCTCTCTCCCTTCTCTCCTCTTCTATTTCTTTTCATCTTTTTCCATCTTTTTCTTTATATACCATTGTCTCTCTCTTTCATTTCTTTCTTTTTTTTACCATTTATTACCACCTGTCTCCCTCTTTCTTTCTTTCTTTCTTTCTTTCTTTCTTTCTTTCTTTCTTTCTTTCTTTCTTTCTTTCTTTCTTTCT
>JBBIGC010000137.1:5425835-5445055 GCA_037576955.1 Lepidarchus adonis
GTTAGGGTTAGGGTTAGAGTTAGGGTTAGGGTTAGAGTTAGTGTTAGGGTTAGGGTTAGAGTTAGGGTTAGGGTTAGAGTTAGTGTTAGGGTTAGAGTTAGGGTTAGGGTTAGAGTTAGAGTTAGAGTTAGGGTTAGGGTTAGAGTTAGGGTTAGAGTTAGGGTTCTGCAGCCTTTACTATCAAAAGAGCCGTTCTGCTTCCTCTTCAACTAAAGATCCATCGTCTGGAGCTGCAAAGCATAACACAGTGTATAAATTTCTAAAAGTTTCAATCACTTTTTTTATTTTACCCATTACAACAACTGAATGTGACAAACAGACGTACAGTGTGCTTGTGTAGGCCGACTTTGAAATAAATTACACAGTGAACTACACACGCCTTTTTGAATCCTCCCCCTATTTGGGTAAAATTATAATAAAACGTAGCTCACTTTAATATATAAAAACATAGTTGAAGTTTAAACATAATTAGGCTGGTGAGGTTTGTTGATGGCGCTGTCCTCAATGCTCTTTGCAGAGAGACATTTCTTTAATTTTCTGAATAATTTCCTGTTTTTGAATTTGGAGAACAGATGCTCTGATATTTTTATGAATGATTCTTTACTTTTCTCCGTTTCGAAACCTTAACCTCCTTAAGATCTCACAAGCCAAAAAACTAGCATCTCCAGTTGTAGTTGAGTTGTTCTTGAAAGTGTGTTGCTCTGCTCAACTATCTGAAATCGCTCTTTCACCGTATTTAGTTCGGTACTTTTCAGAAATCGCTGAGTGCCTGTTTTGTAAATGTCTTTGAAAATTACATTTTTGTTCTTTGCTAATTTCTCGCCACATATCAAACACACAGATAAGCAGTGTAGTTGCAGTGAAGGTAAAGGAATCTGTCCATGCAGAATTAAACTCGTTCTTCAGGGATGTTTCTCGAGGGATGTATTCATGGCTCGCTCACCGTGGGAGTCGCACACTCAGGAAACCGCTGCAGGCGAAGACGAGGGGTTTAGACGTGGGCGCGACGCATATTTAAATTGACACATTTTTCACTTTTTTTTAAATTCAATGTTAAAGTATCAAGTAACTCCAAGATAACTGTATAACAAAATAAACAATATATATATATAAATAAATATGTTATTAATAAATATTGTGTATATATATAAATATATATAAATAAATAAATATATATATGCAAATACTCACTGCTAACAATAATGGAGTGCATAGCTGTAGATTTTTTCATGCCATTCTAGACCAGGAGTTTTTTTTAATAATGTGGCACTGACTCCCACAATGTGTTACTGTAGTAACAGCAATGCAAGTCGTCTTTAAGGAGCTAATGTTCATAGCACAGGTTTAGGTTGGAGGCTCAGATGGTGCTGTGTGAAGCTGGAGGAAAATGCATAATTGACAAATAAAAAGATGTTTTTAGAGTTTCAGCTTTATCTCTGCAATTTTTGTAACAGTTTCTGATATGATACTTGATATTAACAACCGATAAAAATATCTTTTTCCCCCTTTAATTTATCCACATATAAAACGAGATTGACTGACATTAAGGGGTTAGATTTTGATGTTAGTATCTCAGCTACTTGTGTTGCTTAGAGATGCCCATTCAAGGAAATTGAATTTGCTAGAAAAAGTTACCTGCGTATGAGTATAATATGAATATGAATATGAATATACTTTCCTCAGCTGAAAGTGGCGTTGTTCGTAGTTATTCAGAACGACTAGTTAATTAGTCAATGTGTTAACTTGCAATAAGTCAAACCATGTTTTAGTTATGAAGGTGTGTGTAGACCATCTATAACTGGTGCAGATCATTTGAATACATTTACAGCCAAGTGTGTAGCAGATTCTCTCATCTAGAGACATGACTGATGCATTCCTGTCTTTCTGGGCTATGAAACGTATAATTTTCTGTGTGTGGTCCGGTCGTGTTGTCCACCAAGCTATTCATCTCAGCAAGTTGAAAGGAAAGGAATGGAAACATCTAGGGGCAACATATGAACACAAATGAGTTATTGGTTGTAATTCTTCTGTGAAATTTTAAACTGATCAACAAATATCAACCGTGAGTATAGGGGACATTGTTATTTTTTTCTTGTTTCTATGTAGCGGAGCGTGTCTGAGAATTCTCTGGTTGCTATGGACTTCTCCGGGAGGACAGGTCGTGTTATTGACAATCCCGAGGAGGCGATGATTGCAGCGATGGAGGAGGGACACACTTGGAGAGTGAGTTTTATACAGACATGCACAGTCGGTTTCTTTTTCCCCACATTTGTAATACATTGACTTTCCTGTAAGTAGAAGCGGAGTCAGAGAATGAACGTATTGGGCAACCCCAGTCCTCTGCACCCATCCTCTTTACCTTCAGGTAAGCACAGCATACACCTGGGATCCTACTGTCAGCATTGGACACCCTATGGCTCATAAAGGTAATGCTTTTTTATATTTTAATAATAAAATTGATGTCTCTTATTGTCTTTAGTGATCCATCGGACACAACTGTGGTTTCACGGCCGCATTGTGAGAGAGGAGTCCCACCGTATGATCATGCAACAGGGTCAAGTGGATGGGTAAGTTCTTTATATTGTCTGCAGACCAATGTTCTTCTCAGAACACATGCCAAAAAGATTACGTTGATCAAGAGTACTGTTGTTTCTGGGAACAACCTTCAATGATAAAAGTACTCTTGGTGACTTGATCTTCGTGTGCATATGTTCTGAGGACGTCAAGTAGTTAAAATCAAGTTGTTAAGGATACTGCTTTGTCTTTGAAGGTTGTTCCTTCTGCGGGATAGTCAAAGCAATCCAAAGGCTTTTGTTCTCACACTGTGCCATCATCAGAAGATCAGACACTTCCAGATCTTACCTGTGAGTTTCCAACTTTAACCTCCTTCCTGACCATACATTTTTTACATTTTGTATATTTTTTGCTCTCTAATTGTATGCCTTGTTGCCATTTTGTTACGTACACCCATCTTTTATTAATTTTATTAGCTGTTATTTGTAGCTGCACACCTACAAAGTGTACCAATAAGGTAAATCCATCTGTTAAATTGTATAGTAAGTGTTTAAAATGCCTACTGTCCTGTAAACGATCCACATCCCAAATATTTCAATCCCAAAGTCCCAAAGAAATTCCATAAGAGATGAGGAAGAAACTTATTGCAATATCTCAGTCTAGCAAGGGTTACCAAAGCATTTATAAGGTTTGGGGACTTAAATAGAGAATATAAATAGAGAAATCCTGTAACACTTTAATACTAACACATTATACCAACAGTCAAACATGGTGGAGAAACTATGAAATTATGCTAATAAAAAAAAATGCTAATTACAAATAGCAGACAGGACATCCCGATGGTACGAAAAGGCCCATTTCCAGTAGGTAAAATAAGTATTGACCACATCACGAATTTTATAAGTAAATATATTTATAGAATTGCTAGGACTTGCTCTGGTGTTTTGGATCAATGTCCTGTTACATCACCCACAATGTCAGTAACAACCCATCCAATCTACACATGAAAAGAAATCAAACCACAGATGTGATTTACTTAGTAATAAAATGAAATGACACATGGTAAAGTATTGAACACATGAAGAAAAGAAGGTGCAAAAAGTCATGACACCACCTGAAATCTATCAGTACGATATTTTTCCAATGATAAGCCACGGCCTAAACATAAACTTTACAAACCTGCATATTCAGTGCGGCTTGTTTAAATGCAGCAGACTATCGAAATACATGAAAACGCATTTGCTAAGTACAAAAAGAAAAATGTGCTGCCACATCCAGCTTTTTTCACCCCTTTGCTACATTACATTACATCCTATAATGATAGTAATATCCTCAGACTTCACAGAACCTTCCGGATTTCAAGACCTGAGCGATGTATGCGACTAGTTTCTCCAAACAAGAAGTGTGTTGAAGCTTCATCATCAACAAAGACTTTTGTATGAAGTTTTAAATATCCTCAATATGTTTTCCCTGTGTCATTCTATCTTATTACACACAACTTAATGTATAGATCATCTATGGTTTGATGGTGTGGATCGGATGGTTGTTACCAACATCTGGTGAGAATTTCATGTCAATAGCACCTTTAGAAATAGGTTTACGTAGAAAATTGGTGTCGTCTTTAATACTTACTGAATCTAAAGTGCAGACGTTCACTGATTGCTAGTGGGTTGTGTGATCAGTGGTGGGTATTGGAAGGGAACCTTTTGCCAAGGGGTCTAGATAAGAAGGAACATAAGAAGGTGTTGGAATGGATGGACAGCAGGAAGACAGGAAAGCCCATGAGAGGAACGTTAGACTTCGTCCATGTTGCATAATTTCCTATAGTTCAGAATTTGACACCGAACAGTTTTCTCGTTGTTGGGCGAAGTAGACAGTTGGTTAAAAATTGTGCAGCACCTGATACGCTTCAGTCAGTACTTGCAAAATTGTTGATATTGGCTACAAATTAAGTGCAGTTTAGTGAATAATAACCAATTTCATACGATAAATCTGGTTTAAACATCTGATAGAAATATCTGCCTCTATCTCTCGTCTCTCTTTTTACTTTTATTCATCAGTATGAAGAGGAAGGTCAGATTTTCTTCAGCCTTGACGATGGCTCCACCAAGTTCACAGACCTGATCCACCTGGTGGAGTTCTACCAGCTTAACAGAGGAGTCTTACCCTGCAAACTCAAACATCCCTGCACCATGGTGGCCTTATGACCCCTCACCCATTCGCGATCCAGCATTTTAACAACATGCAAACACATCTTTATGTACATGGCTATGAAACTGGGCGGGGTTTTTTGTTTTTGGCCCTCCCCCTTGTCCGTGATAAGCTGACACATACCTCAGACCTGGAGGACACTTTCTGCTTCTTTATGCATTGGCTCTGGGGATGATTCTCTGACAAGCACACAGTTTCTGGAAGCTTCATTCCTTCCAGATTATATGAGGTTTTGCAGGACGTCAAGAAAGATTTCAATGCCATTATTCAGGACTCAACAAGAGACTCCCACACAGTTGCAAAAACAATATGGCGGATCAGATTAGGACACATCTTTCTGTTTGGTGTGTCTTGTAAAATTACTTGATTACATTCGGTTTGTGGTTGTGGTGTTGATGTTTTCATACCTAAATGTTTTGCACTCTCAAGCTGAAAACTGGTGCCCCACTTTTTCACTTTGTCCAGTTCCTCAATGTCCTTTGGTAAGAACCATTGCATGATGATTAGGTGAAGAACAGGACATCACAGAGTTCATCGTTGTCAAGGTTAAGCTGAAGCCATGCTAGCAAAGTCATGCACTGACACAGTGATTGTCTCACCTGCTTTACTGAAGAGAACCAGGTGAAGTAAGTGGAGACCTGAGACTCTGATCCGTCCAGGTTCATGCTCAGTGGAAGTCCAGGTCACTTGCACTTAGCTGGAGAAGTTGGGGTTTGAGCTTCGGTTAGAACACATCACATTAGAAGTCTAGAGGACAAAATGGCTTTTAATTAAAGTGCAATATTGTTAATGCCTAGAAGGGTCCACAGAAACTTGACTCAAGCCATATGTGGCCAAAAAAAGGCTCAGATTCTTGAGGTCTTGTGCCCAAAGCTCAGTAACTGATTGAGAACGGTTAGACCTCCCCTAAATATGTAGCAAGTCTTTATTTTATGGAGAATTCTGGATGTTTCCTCTCCGTTAGCACATTTGATTCAGCTCCAGAAATGCCCAGAGCTACAGTTTTATTTCTTTATTTGAGTAATGGCCACTGTAACCACTGCAATGCTATGTTACATGCTTTTTCTTTTCTTCAGATGAGTTTATGTGGATGATTTGATGAATGTAATTCAGCTAGAATAACGCAGGCCAGTTTTTGGAGAGGCTGCCCCAATTTTTAAATACATTTCTCTTGGGCTGGCCCAAACAATATTTGACTCCTTTCAGTATTACAGGCTTTGGTTTCGGAATACTTCAAAAAATATATATATTTTGGCATGTTACATGCGCATGTGAAATGTAAATTCCATAGAAATCCAGTCAAAAATATTCCAATTATTTAGGCCAACCTACATTACATTTAAATTTACATATAGACAATATTATCCAATTGAATTGCAGTTTTTGGAGTTGGATTGTGTGCTTGTTTAGTACAGGAAATCAAATCCCAGTCTGCAGCATGGAGGATACTTATCCACTTATCCGCAGCTCCTGTTGTTGATTTTGGTGATTTAAGTCCAGGAAATACAGTGATGTGATTCTGCAAGGCTGGAGATGGGAAACACTGTTGAATAGTTATAATTAAAAATGGCCTTTACATCACTGTGCTGCCCTTGAGCCGATACCTGAGAGGTGAAAGATCACGTTCACGTACGCACACACACAGTGAAGCATTTGCAGTTTCCAGACTCTTTAGTGCGACTGCAAATCCTCGAGGACTGTGTGACATTGAGGAGATCTGCTATATTACAATAGGTCAGCAGCCTCAGCTTACAGAGGAGATAGCAAGTTTGTGTGAGTCCACCACCTGCAACACCACACCGGTCTCCTCCATCAGCTTTGACACCTTCCCTACACTGGGCCCAGCAAGACTAAGCTACGACAACCTCTCAGTTCCTTATGCTAAACTCCGACAGCCGACTGTTAAACTGCTGATGACGAAGTCCACGTATCTGATGGACACGAGAGAGCAGAAGACGGGGAGATCCTTAGTGATGTGACGTAATCTGCCTTTTAAAGCTCTATTTTTCTGGGTCTACACGAAAACGAACATCTCTACTTCTCTTCAGTACACGCATAGGCTGAACGTGTGTTTGGGAAAACCCCAAACTTTTCCAACATGGAACTTGATTAATATGTTTAGAACGAAACTAACATCTTGAAATTGAAAAGAAGTTCATGCCACATCGTAAATGTTTCAATGAAAGTTTGACGCTTTACCTATAACAGTAACAGCACATGTAGTAGCTTATGTCACGCATTTGAAGCAACATCTGTATGGATCATCTTCTAGTCTGGCTTTTGTAATCCCAATTCATTACAATATACAGCAATGCAAGATGGATGCACGTAGGAGTAGAGTGCCGTCCAATGACACGACAGAGAGGAGGAATAAAATATATACCATGATCGATTCAATTACAATATGCAATATGTTCTTGGTGCTCCTCACTAATCTACAGGATGATAAAAGGTTGCTACCCTTTGATTCCTGTGCAGCCATATCTAATGCAAACACAGTTAGCTTCTGCTGCAATACGTCTTTTGAATATGTGAAGCTTAAGGTCTAGATCTAACACTGTATCTATGATATCTTTATGTAAAAAGGGTTGGGTTCACAAACTAAATGGTGTATTTACATGTATGGTGTGTATTTTGCATACTCCCTCTCGGTGATTTGTACCAGTGTGCATATTCTAACTATATCAACTGTTTTCATTTATGTCACAAATGTCTTTTTATAAAGAATATATTAAGCAGACTTTGTTTTGCCTGCAGCTTTTGTGCCAACACTGTCCTCGTTCTTTAGGGAAATGTTACTTTCATGAGCTGATGAATGGGAAAAAATTGTTGTGTATAAACGAGCAAGGGAACTAACTTCACTTGCTGGTCCTGATTAATCTGGCGCTATGTACAGTTGCTTTAAAGCTTTGAAACCTTTAATGCAGAATCTAAAATCGTCTAAAAACGCTCTAACCCTAAGCCAGTATCATACGAGGCCAAACCGGAAGTCTGTTTAAAAAAAAAAAAAAAAAAAAAAAAACTGCTCAGGAACGACTGCCACGTTGCAAAGGTGGTCGTTGGAACCGCTTCTTTTATGTTGCTATAGTGACATCTAGCGGCTGTTGTGTGCACCGCAGCTTACTCCAATTGATTCTTTTATACGTTTTTTGTTTTATAAAACCTGAAGAAAATAAATAAATAAGACGTAAAGTATTAAACGTGTACGTTCAAAACGTCGCAAATGTAGAAAAAACGTTTTCTCCCTTTTTAGTACAATCGCTGAGCAGAAGATCCTGCAGCAGATAGTGAGGACAGCAGAGAACATCATCATCTCCCAGCACTACTACAAATACAGACACTGCAGGAGCTTTTTCCTCAGAGCCCTGAACTCACTGCCTCCACCAAAGAACTCGAAATAATGCAAAACGAGACTCACACTCTCCCCCTCGTGCAGTTTTGCCATTTACACATCCACACCTGCTTAACCTGCACCGGTCTGCAACTCGATTTTATTTGCACAATGCACACGTTACTTAGAAAAAAGAGAGACAGCAAGGGACAGCAGACATTTTAATGTCAAGTGTACAGAGATTTCTTTATAGATTTATATCTGTAATATACACATTATATATTATAATGTGAGTTCAGCGCTGCTCATGATGATAAAAAAGCCTCAACTTGTAAAACCACACCATGTAGCTGATTGTTTCTGTGCCGTCCTCACCTGCCAATCAACTGGAGTGAACCTCATGCAGTAGGCAGTGTCCATGTGGTTTTTAGATCCTTTTCAGAGCTGCTTCTTTGCTGGTTTAAGTTCTCAGCACAAGGAAATAGTTCAATGATGCATCTACAGGCCAAAGTGACAGACGGTTTCCCACTAGTCTTTAATTATGTTTCTTATTAATTCACTGTTCAAGCCATTTATCCTAGAAATGGAAATTTTCTAGCAAGTTGCTAATAATAATAATAATAATAATAATAATAATAATAATAATAATAATATCCTTTCTATCATCAATAATAATAGCAACATCAATAAAATATGAATATTTTTAAACCATTCTAATTTATGAAGGTCCACTCGTTCCTCTGAGGTTTTCATATTGATGGATGATGACTAAAGAAATGTGGTTTAGTTTTTGAGGGGGATAGTAAAAGAGACAAAAATATTCAAGGATCATGTGAATTTAAGAAAAGGTCATATCTCGGGGTTAGTAAATCTCCAAACCTCCATGATACCAAGACTTTTCTGTCAGTTAATCACAAAACACTGTAACATTAACCAGAATTGTCTGTGGTCCAATAAAACAAAAGATTGTGTTTTGTGGCAATGAACACTCGAGGTGGATTTGGTTTAAATTGAACTCTTCAATAATTCAAAGACCCTTATTCCAGGTGTAAAATGTGGGGGAGGTTCTAATGTCGTGGGGCTGTTGTTCCTCTACGGTTCCTGCAACTTTATTGGACGACACGGCATCAGTGAGATTATAAAATGTCAAAAAACTGTCTTCACCTGATCTTCCAGCTGGACGATGAGAAACGGTTCTGACTGACCACTGGAACCATATTAAAACCCGTTGGGTGTGAAGAAGAGGGGAGTGCACAAGAGACTCATAGTACCAGTGAGGACGTGAAGAATGGATGAATGGTCTCCGATGCCCTGAGTCATATTCTCCAGTCTTATTAAATGTTAAAAAATGTTCTTTCTGAAATCCAATGATTTACTATGAACAGAAACACGTGAACTTGTGCTGAGCAAACAAAACAAAAAGAGAGAGATAGAGAGAAAAAGAGAGATAGAGAGAAAAAGAGAACGAGATAGAGATAGAGAGAGAAAGAGATAGAGAAAGAGATAGATAGAGAGAAAAACTGAGATAGAGAGAAAAAGAGAGAGAGAGAGAGAGAGAGAGAGAGAGAGAGAGAGAGAGAGAATAATAAGATTTTTGGAAGGACATACAAACAATATTTTATGAATAACTTGGTACAAAGTATTTGATGTTGAAGGGTTTTAAAATAAATTAATATATAGAGATATTATTTGACGGTTGTTGACGAATGAGAAGGGGATAAAAGTTGCAAATGCGTGAAAGCAAATGCGTGAAAAAGAACAAAGAAAAATTCTGAAAGGTGAGTTTTTATAAATGGCTACAAACTACAATTCTACAAACAAAACTGCATTTTTTTTTTTGATAAAGGGTTATTTAATAACCCTTCAACTTTTTTTTAAAAATAATCTTAATAAACATAATAGAGGAGGAGACAAACGTCCCTCTCCACCCTGTGAAGGAAGCAAACCCAGGACCATGAGGTGACATCTTTCTCTAATGTGATGTTAATGTCACTGCAGAACAGTTCTGTAAATATGATACGGACACATTTTGTGTTGGTCTAAATTTTTTAATAATTCTATAAAATATGTCTTTAAAAGCAAAGATAAAAAGGCCTTAAAATACCCCTCCCTACAACATAGTACAAAGTCCATCTTTTCCTAAAGTACAAACATTTTACAAAACATCAAATCTACGAGTTATTGCACATCTTTCTTTTCCTCGTCTTTAAATACAATTAAGTATTTTTTCATTGTAAATTAAGCTCAAATGCTTTAAGACTTTTTTTTTTTAAATCATCGCATTCAAAAGCTGCAAAACGTAGCCCCTCTGCTACATGCTCCAGTTTCAACCACAAGTGTGCGGTTTCTTTCCGTAAAATATCATACAAATGCTTATTTTATCACATTTTTTCTTAAATAATAAATAAGTGCAGGTTAACATACAACACAGCACAATTATGAGGCTTGAATTAAGTATAGAGAAGTTATGAGCAAGACTGACAAAAATAGAACAATGTTCAGCAATTTCGTTGACGTATGTACATTGATCTGCACTCAACACGTGTGAAATGTTTTTGGCAGGAATAAAGCTTAAGGGAGATTTTCTGTACATATACAGTACCTTCCATAATGTTTGGACAAAAGACACATTTCTCTTTGCTCCTCAGTGTAAAAATTTAAATCAAACTATACAGATGTGATGCACATTCCAGACTTTCATTGAAATTTGCATATATTTTAGTTTCACTGTATAGAATTTAGGTAGGTATATTAAAACTGTTTTTTTAATACTTTTGTTGCATATTCACAGACATCACCAAATGTTGAGCATCTTATTTTATCTTCAGTATATTGAAAACATGCTTAATTACATTGAAACTGGCTTTTACATTGGAGATTTAAACATTAGCTTTGAGAAACTAGCAGTTTTTACGTTATTATCTTGTTGCACCATCCAAAAAGAGGCATTTTCTTGAACTTGAGTGAATAAGATGTTTCCATACATCTCAGAATTCATTGTGCAAGAGCCATCAGCAGTTACACCATGTGCCAGTACGTGCACCAGCCATAAAACCCCACCACCACCTTTTAACAGATGAGCTGGTGTGGATCTCGGGCAGTCTCCACACTATTCCTTTGCCATCACTCATACAGACCTTCCAACACCTTTCCCAGAATTCTGCAGGGTATTTTAAGTACTTTTTTATGGAGAACTAGCAGTGTGCATCTTGCAATGTAGCCCTGTATGTTTATGAAGTCTTCTGTGGATCGTAGCAAACCTACGTCCAGAAGACTGTTTCTGATCTGCTGGACTGGACATTTGTGGATTTTTCTTCACCATAGTGAGGATTCTCCTGCCACCAGTCTTCCTTGGCCTAATAATCACTTTTTGATTTCTAATGATATTCCAGACAGGTTTGAACAATGTCTCGAATGGTTTCCTTCACATTTTTCTTTGACTTTCATTGGCAACTGAACAAAGGCATCTACAGACTCCAAATGGTAGAAGCAACCGTAGGAACCTTCATACACTAATGAAGCAATGAAATCACAAACACCAGTAAACCGATTGTCCCAAATTTTATGTGACTTGAGGAGAACTATGTATAAAAAGTGTTGTAATTTCTACAAGGTTCGACTAAAATGTATACAAATAACTAAATTAAAGTCTGGAACGTGCGTTTTAATCACTTGTTTGAGGGGAAAAAGAAAAATGTGTGTGTCCAACACATAATGAATGGAGCCCAACACTCACACTCATACACCAGTCATCCCAAAAGCACTGTAGTGTCAAGAACATCAACACCACCAGAGAAAGCTTCCAAAGCTCTACTGACTCAGAATGAAACGTGTGCTAGTTATTTTAAATACCAGGCAAAGAACAAAAACTTCTTTCATGTCAGGAAGAGCATCACATGCCTCACTCCAAGGTCTGACAAGTGGCATACGGAAAGAGGAAGGAAGTGAAGAAAGCTGGAAAGTGTTGAAGACTACTTGTCGATGAGACCTGCCTCTTTGATCTTAGTGTAGAAGAACTTCTCCAGCAGGTTGGCGCACTTGTAGTATTCACTTTCTGGAGGATTGTACTCCCGACAGTTGGTGAAGATCCGCTGCATGTCCGCCATGAACAGCTTCCTCGTTGTGTAGTACCGGCTCTTCAGACGCTCACTCATGGTCTTTAGGTCTGGATGCAGGAACAAACACAGAAATCTCATTTAGCGACTTCTTCAGCGAAAATTTCCATTACATCTACGCTTACTTTCACTTCATCATTGAATATAAAGTTACACTTGAGTGCTTGAGTGTAAAACTGATTTTGAAATGGAATCTGAACAGAAATGCAAACTTCAAATAAAAAAAAAAGATATACTAGGGGTGGGCCACAATATCGATATTGCGATATATCGTCATCCTTGCTCACGCAATACGCCCGCGGCAATATTGATATTTAAATAACTGAACATTCGCTGCCAAGTTGGCTCACCGGCTACTTCTTCTCTCCTCTGGGTGGCGCTGCTCGACTGAGTGCAGGAGATTTGGGTGAAAACTGAAGAACTCGTTTCAACAGCTTATGTTTGAACTTTCAACAAATTTGATGCAAAAGAAAGCTGGGCTAAGAAGCCCCAGCCACATTTAAATCTAAAGTCTGAGTTTAGCTTTTAGAACATTGGAACAGAGCGTGAACTATTTTGTGATGGCCGCGTCTCTTTCCTGCACTTATTTCATAGCGATTGGATGACACTACCAGCAAATATGGGAAAGGTAACAATAGCATTGCTGTTACTTTTGCAGGTTAATAACATGCCCTGTGTTTCTGTGTTCTATCGCTACGTAATTGTCATGCAATATATTGATTATCGCAAAATCGCTCTGACGCTATCATTATCGTGGGCCACACATCACGTATCGTATCATATCGTATCGTATCGTGAGATTCCCACCCCTAGTATATACCCATAGAAGACTTGCTAATAAGTTAAATTGCATTAAAATAAACAATGCAGTGGTATTTGTGCAGAGTAAATAGGGAAGGATACATCAGAACACTGTTACTGAAATACTGCATACCCATAGGAAAGCGGATAACTTGGTAATAACCAGGGGCTTCATTCTTCTTTACCGGCTCCATAAAAGGCCACGCATTCTGGTGTGACTGGAAAACAAAGAAGTATTATACATATACTGCACTGAAGAAATCCACAAACAGAACACTTACGATGGCCAAACATAGTGAAGTGTATCACCTTGACTTGCTGCAAAATGGTTTTTAATGTGCTGTACAGCTGATCTGGATCTTTCACCTCTTTGCTGTTACAAACAAAAAGATATTTCAGAGTTTTTTCATGTTTTGTGTTAAGACTAAAAAGGCTAAAACTGATCAGGCAAAATCTGACAATAAGGAATGTATTTTCACCCCTTTCCCACAGGTTTCCAGCCCGTCTCACCTGTAAATGAAAAGAAAAAGAGAATTTAGAGAAATGGATTAAACATTTTTTTACATCCCATGATGCTTTGAGTGAATTATGAACAGAACTTCTGGTAAAGTATAACCAGACACAATGATAAATGCAAATAACATAAATATTGAACCGAATAATGTTTTAATGTAATATTGAACAATGTTTAATGCAGTAAACTTTAGATTTTTTAAAAATAGTGCTAAACTTGTAATGTGTTTGGTTGTTCATATTTAATATTCACTCTAATGTAAATGTAAGGATGTTGAACATCTTGGGTCAGAATGTCTCAGGGATATTTAATGGGACATAAATTAATATCTTGCAGAATAAGAATACTTTATTTAGCTAAAACAGGAATGAATGTCACTTTAACTCCTAACTGCATCAGAACCTTGAAATACGATGGTCACGTGTAAAATAAGGTCAATGGAAACACACACAAATATTCCAAAATGTGAAAACAGAGTTAACATACGTATGCCTGGAATGCTTTCAATTGGAATTTGCCGAACACCCTCCTTAAAACAGGAGAGGCCAGGATACACCTTGCGTATCTGTGCCTGCTTCCTCTCGATCAGCTTCTTAATAATCTGTGAAAAATAGAGGAAATCCCTCACACGAGTGCACACAGCACATCAACATTCCAATAATTTCTCATCCTCTACTAGAACATGAGAGCAGACACAAATATGCACATAAATATTTAAGCCTACAAGCATAATGCCATCAAACAGAGAAAGCCTTTTTATAAAATAATATGGGAAAAATGAAAAAAACACAATTTTTAGTAATGTTTTAGTACTAAAAATAAAAAGCACAGCTCACAATGTCCTCACTTTGCTTGCAGATTTCTCCCATTCTAAGAATAAATGTACTAAAAGCCAATGTTCGTACCTCTTTCTGTTTCTTGATGATGACGGAGAACTCTGTGTAGGGAATGCTGGGGTTGAGCTCACAGCCCATGAGTGTTGCTCCCTCATAGTCTTTAATATAGCCGACATATCTGGCCTTTGGTACCTTAATATCCTTGGAGAAACCCTACAAAAAGGTGATGTGAGGATTAGTCAGCATTTACTCCACTATAGTTTTCAAGATTTTTCATTTTACTGTGTAGGTTTGAGCCATTTTGGATATTCCTCATTGCGTATTGACTGACAGACATCAGTCTGATGCACCATTCCTAATACAGTAAAACCTCGTTAGCTCGTCCCTACTGATCTGGGCCCTAAATTTGGCGATGTTTTCAGCTGCCTTACAAATTAAACATGTATGTAAATTTAAATGTATTGACAAATGCAATTTATAATAGATCATCATGTTGCTTCAAAACGTTTTCTCTTTATCATCTAGCACGATACTTTCAGTGACTGACAGTGTTGGATTTTCTAAAGTATTGATTTTCAATGTTAACGGCTCTGGAAAACAGCAAGAGTTCACATTTACATTTACATTTATTCATTTCTGACGATTTTGTCCAAAGCGACTTCCAGGTTCAGGAACAATCAGTATAAATTCAGACATGACAACACTGATGTGTGCGTTACAGGGAGTTCAATACAATCTTCTTAGTCATAGAAACAGTGCAGGTTCTACAACAGTGCAGATGATAAGAGCTACAACATTACTACCTGAAAGAGAAACACATTCTACACTTTCATTAAGTGTTTATGATTTAGTTTAAATAGACAGTAAGTGTAATAACTTGACCTCGTCATATATAATAGTGCTAAAAGAGTCCAGGACGTTCTTCTTTGTCATAAGTGCTACAGCTGACGTTAAGATCTTTAAGTGCTTCTTTACCTATAATGCAAGAACTTAGTTTTTTTCTGCTACTAAAACAGCACTGCATTTTTTTTTCACTGCTACCAAGACAGAGGGGGAAGTAGAAAAGAGTTTAAATAGCAAAGAGTTGTTCTTTGCAGTCCAGCAACACCTTTAATTTAGAAAACCCAACAGCCCAAGTGTGGAACTCTGATTTATTGTGTTACAGACTCAAACACTTGTTTTGTAAAAAGAGAGAATTCTAAAACAAACTAGTATTGCTGTGGGCAAAAGCAATATTTTGTAGACCATTTAAAAGCAGATAATGATATGGAAAAAAACATTGAAAATAAACACAGTGTATTCTACTGCAGTAAGATTTTTAGTATTGGTTACATTTGTTAAGCGTGGCTTATTAGTATTATCAATTCAGAGTCCAGCAGCTGTGAAATGAGCATTTAAAGGTTTAGAGGCTAAAAGCCTCATTTAAAAGGACATTTGATGGTCATAGATTTGGGTAATATATAAACATTACTGGATAAACTAATTGCCTTCTAAAACGTGAAGGAAATTATTAATAAATTTGTAAAAACATGTTGATAATAGTCCAATTTACCATTTCCGACAGTGGTACATTTACTTATGATATATGAATCTCATATTAATGAGTGTCCACTCATTAAGGTCGACTTATTAAGTTCCTTAATGCTGGATTCAGTTATGAGGTGTGAGAGTAAACGGTTTTCAGTTCACTTTAGTTTTATTGACCATAAGTATGTGGAAATGTGTTGAATAAGAAAAACCAGTTAACTCAGCAGCGAAAGAATGCAATATATTAATATGCGAAACAGCATAGAAGGTGTTTACACAGAGAAGGAAATATGTGAGAATAAAATTATATATCATAGCAATATATTTCATAGCGTTGAATTTTATTCTGATTAAAATGGCCTATCTGCATAAAAGCAAGAAGGGGGCATGTACAGTACCTCACAAATTATTTCAGTATATCTGTTCATAGGACAACACAAGATATGACACTTCAATACAATGTAAAGTAGTAAGTGTACAGCTTGTATAGCAAGCTTCAAAATAACTCAACACAGCCATTAATGTCTAAACTGCTGGCAACAAAATTGAGTATTGAAAATGTCCAAATTGAGCCCAAAGTATCATGTATTTTAATTTTCAGCACTGTCTTGAGTGCATGGAGTTCACTAGAGCTTCAAAGTTTGCCATTGGAATTGTCTTCCACTCTTCCATGACATCACAGATTGGTGGGTTTTAGAGACCTTACACTCCTCCAGATGGCCAGTCCAGCACCTTTACCCTTCTATAGTAAGGCAGAGGTCATCTTGGAGGTGTGTTTGGAGTCATTATCATGTTGGAATACTGCTCTGCTTCAGTTTGTCACAGTACATGTTGGCTTTCATGGTTCCCTCAAAGAACTGTAGCTCCACAGTGCTGGCAGCACTCATGCAGCCCCAAACCATGACACTCCCACCACCATGCTTGACTGTAGGCAAGATGCACTTTAAATAAGTTTAACTTGGTCTCATCAGTTCCAGTAATCCTTGTCTTCAGCAAAATGTTTGCAGGCTTTCTTGTGCATCATCTTTAAAAGAGGCTTTCTGGTTAAACCCAACTGTTTAAGTCCAGTAGAGGGGACTGGTTAAAAAGCTGTGCACTGGTGTTTAGCAGCAGGTACCAGCTTGAAAACCACACATTAAGAGTCCAGAGGAGGTGACTTCCTCAAAAGCCAGAGTCAGATGGTAGAGACAAGATTAAAAGCCACACATTCGATTCCAGCAACAAGGACTGTGTGCTGAATTCCAGCTGTGAGGAAAAATTCATAAGCTATACTTTGAAATCCAACACAGGCAAAACTCCAAGGCCTAGTACGGCACAGAGCAAACCAGCTCATCCTCTTAAGTCTCATACCCAACAAAAGCCAAAGGTCCTCAAGTTGTAATGGAGCCACATCTATATCAGCCATATTGTTATGGAAATTGCATGACTTTATGATATTGTGCTGAAACAAAATTATGCAGATAAATCACACAATGGCTACTAGGTTCGAATTTTAGATATTGATATGAAATTTTACCACCACTTTAAAGGATGGATAGACAGTTTAATATAGTGGAAAAAGTGAGAGACATGGAGTTTGTTACTGTTAATTTGGCATAATGTGAAGTATTACATTTCCACACATGTTGGAACCTTATTTACATTGCAAAATGCCTCTTGCAACACATCAAAAAAGTTGGGACAGAAGTAGAATTACAATTTCATCACCTTTCTCTTTAATTATACTATTTCTAACCTAATTTTAGGAATCGAGGAAACTAATTGTTGCAGTTTTTCAAGAAGAACTTTTGATACAAGACTGTGGTCATTTGTGGTCACCATTGGCTGGTTGATGCTCATAATTTTCAATGAGACAGATATTCTGACAGCTGACAGTCTAGTCAAGCACAGGCAATGTGTGTATGAGGTTTTTACATGTAATACATGTAGAATGAGGCCTAACATCGTCTTGCCCTAATTACTGGGAAAAGACATTGCCTTGGACACAACATACGTGTCTCTAAAATCCCAATACATGCCAACAAGACAATGGCACCATGTATACACATGCATGATTTGCTGTGGGTGTTGAATAATCCACATACCATGACATATGTTGACTTTTACTTTTACACTTTACACTGAAAAAAGTCTTGATGGTTCATACTGTTTTTGACAAGTTTGTTAAACCACAAACTATCTTTGCTGGGAGCTGTCAGGAGGCGCTTCTTTTTTACCCAATAATGATCTCACACCTGTTATCTCTTCATCTGCCTACAGTGGAACATTTTATAACTTTTTTTAATATCACTTTTTTTTAATATCATACTCTTATTTGAGTGTGTTGTAGGCATCAGATTTACAGACCAAAATCTCAAGGATGCTGCATAACGGATGATGTACTGTACAAACAACAATATATAAGAAGCAATACACTGCTGGTTGTATGCATTTGGCAGTTTTTATCAAAAGTGACTTACAATTAAATCATTTTACACATAAGTCCAAAGTAAACTTAATCCAAAAATATGTATTACTTTTAATAATAATTACTGTTACTTTTTAAAATGTAATAAATACTTTTAGTAAAATATATAATTTTCTTCTTGCAAGCGTCATATTAACCTGAACATAAATTAAGAGAGTGAACACATTTTTTATTTTCCATCACCAATATCTAGTGTGTGCAACAGGGGTTGTGTCTCATTCATATTCTGGGCTTTAGCATAGACTAGTACAAATTATTCTAAGGGTGAAACTAAAAACACAGAAACGGCATTACAGATGTCCCGATCAGGTTTATTTGCCCCAGAGTCCATTTCAAGTAATTTCTTCTTATTATATTATCTGATATTTGTATTTTCCTAGATAACAGCTTTACAGTGTTCTCTTTTTAAGTATTTAAATTTATTTAAATCCAATGTACACGTTTGACAACTGAATTCTCTCTCTGTTTAAAAGTGCCTTCACTGCCGTCTACACCTGAGCTACCTGACCGAACACTGGAGTTCTGTTACTACTGTCTCGTAAAACATCACACATAGCCATAGCTTTCATTTTTCAGTTTAAAATATTCCACACCGCTGCCATTTTAACTGCATGCTGCCATGAAGCTCTCCATTTACAACACCTGCATGAAGACGGACATTAAACAATTATCGAGATCGGATGAGTGCATCCCTACACAGCTAGAAACTAAATAAATGGTGGAATTAATTATTTCAGGTGTTGGCTCCGTATTTAATACTATATATATTTATTTATTGCTATAACCTATTTACAAACATTAGTAAAAAATCCATGTTAGAATATATGTTCCTCTCCTTGAACCGCCACCTTATCGTGGTGGAGGGGTTTGGGTGTCCCAATGATCCTGGGAGCACTGTTGTCGG
>JBBIGC010000137.1:5510597-5521726 GCA_037576955.1 Lepidarchus adonis
ATATATTAGGCAGCAAGTGAACAGTCAGTTCTAAAAATAAAAAAAGTAGGTGAGCATAAGGATCTGCACCCCTTTGACAAGGGCCTTACAGTCTGAGTCAGAGCATCTCCAGAGCAGCAGGTCTTATGGAGATTGGTTCTTACCAAAAGTGAACCAAGAAGGAACCACTGGTGCAGTGCAACAATTTTAATTTAAATCTGTGGCTTGCTGCAGTTATTCTGTAACTGTTCAATTTGGGAATATGGATGAGAGCCTTTTATCTAAGAAAACTTTTAGTCACTAGTTTTCCTCTATAATCAGACTGACATTTCCAGTTATCTGTTGTTGAAAAATTACCTTATTTCAGGTTGACAGGAACAGCTGTTGATATGCTTCATTGATTACACTGATTACAGTTGATCACGGGTGGAAGCCAGTAACCATGGTCTGCAAAGTTTTTTTTATTTGTTTATTCTTCTGAACTGTAGTTGTGATATTTTTCACTTGGATATTATAAATTGCATTGAGTAAGTAAAGCTGAAAAAATATTGTTTTGTGTGTTTTCATTTAAGACTGTAAAGCACAAAAAAGTTAATATTTCGAAGCTTTCCTACACCCACTGCAACTTCTCACTTAACTTGTGTTTCATTTTTTAAACTAAACACATACTACCAATAGTAGAATTCATACATTTAAAAATCTGCCTTATTCACCAGAAGAAACATGCAGCATCTCACTTCCTGGCTGTATTCGGTGACAGGCCGCAGAGTGAAAGCAGTTTACTCTCCAGCTGCTTGTGACTAGAGTTGGATTAAAATACAAACCAGTGAAATAAACATCTTCCATTCCTTGTTTGGATAGTTTATTTGGAACTGCTGGTGAAAGTGTGTGTGTGTGTATGTGTTTGAGTGTGAGAATAGATTAGATGATTTGTTATTTGGCAGGACAGACTGAAAATGAAACGGTTCACACCTCTCGCTCCCCCTCATTTTCTTTCTCCCTTCCTCCCTCTATCCTCCCTGTCTTCTGGGAATGCTTTAGTTGTGATTTTCTCCAGAGGGCCATGCAGATGAGATGAAATCATTGCGCACACACATGCAGGAATTCTCAGCAGACTTATCAGTTGATTAACCTTGTGTGTACTTGCTAATCTACTGATTGCTCACGCTTCAGCTATAATAGTTATGCAACGTACCCTGAGTCCCTTAATGCTTTGGGAGCAAAAAAAAAAATCTTTTTCTTTCTGTTTCTCCCACATTTATGCTGCTCACGCCCAAGAGGGTTACCATAGTGACTACTAGCTTTGCCCTGTGGGGTTGTAATGGGGGAACCTGACACACTGGTTGTCCGATGTTTATATGCCAATTTGCAAATCCACTCTGAGGCTATACTATTCAAGTGAAGTCAATTTTATTTGTATAGAGCTTTTTACAACTGACCTTGTCATAAAGCAGCTTTATAGAATTTACGGAATACGGGTCTAAGCCCCCAGTGAGCAAACCAAAGGCGACGCGGCAAAGAAAAACTCTAAAGGGAAGAAACCTTGGGAGGAACCAAGGCTCAGAAAAGGAACCCATCCTCCTCTGGTTGACACCGGAGAGTGATAACGGACAGAAAATATAAATAACTAAAAAAAATCTAGGAGTAACAATGAGTCAAGCCTGAAGAGGTTTTGTCCGTACGGGTTCTCCTCAGTAGGTGTGAGGGGGTACATCATGTCAGTACCAGCAAAATCTATGGTGGTTCATAAGTGACCAAGAGTTTACTCAGATACTGTGGTGCAAGACCATTCAGTGCTTTATAGGTTAATAACAGTATTTTATAACCAATGTGAAATTTGATCGGGAGCCAAGGTCTTTCACTGCTGTACAAGATGAAATATAATGGCCCCCCAGAGTTACTGTGTAATCAGACAGCTTACTTCGGTTTTTTCAGAATTTAACAGTAGGAAGTTTAGAGGCATCCACTGCCTAGTCCTTTGCACATTCCTCAATTACATTAAGTTGATGTTTTGCTGAAAAATATAACTGTATATCTTCTGCATAGCAGTGGAAGTTAACTCTGTGCTTTCGGATAACATTCCCCAGAGGTTACATATACAGGGAGAATAGTAATGGGCCTAAAATTGAGCCCTGTGGAACACCAAACTTTACCTTACTATGAGCAGAGGAATCACCATTTATATCTATGAATAAGACCTAAACCAGGAGAGGGCTGTTCCCTTTATTCCAACAGCATTTTCTAGCCTGTCTAGTTGGATGATGTGATCAATAGTGTCAAAATCTGCACTAAGATCGAGCAACACAAGTAAGGAGACGCAGCCCTGATCAGATACATTTACTACCTTTACCAGTACAGTCTCTGTCCTATGATGAGGCCTAAACCTTGATTGGAACAATTCGTAAATGTTGTTCTTCTGTAAGAAGGAGCATAACTGATTGGCTACAGCTTTTTATACAATCTTGGAAATAAAAGGGAGGTATGATATCAGCCAATAGTTTGAGAGCTGGCAGGGGTCAAGTTTAGGGTTTTTTTAGCAGAGGTTTGATGACTGCTAATTTGAAGGATTCAGGTACATGGCCGATGCTAAGTGAGGAATTTGTTACAATCATATAATTCCCATTTTGACTACTGTCGGTAGTATTTGTTTTTTTAAAAAGTGTGTAGGTAGTGAATCTAGGATGCATGTACTATTCTGTCCACTTTTTTTTCTGCCTTGCACTTTCATTTTCTAGCCACTCTGTGTGCTCCATCTCATTCAGTCATCTGTATGCAGTATTCAGTCCCTTTGAAAATCATTAACACTCTATCTGACAAATGGTTTTGGGTATGGTGACTTTAGTCTAATGTAAGTTATATTGACATTTTTAATGTTTTGTTCATTACCAAACATCTCTCTACAATGAGTGGACCTTAAAGTTGCTTGAAGCGGAAAAGGTATGGAGATACACTGGGAGATGTTGTGTAACTGTCAAAATGATATCTTCGCAAACAATGTATAAGGAACTTTGGTTAAGCTGTAAACCTGAAGGAGCCGTGTAAAAATTAATACTAAGAACGTGATAGAATGAAATGAGAACAAAAATATTTGTACGTTTACACTTCAGAACTATGTAAATTATGTGTAACTGAGGAATTGTCTGAGCAGGTAAAATATTATGAGGGCTTGTAGGTAAACAAGAGAGGTTGTATCCCATCTGTTCTCATGCATCAAAAAGCTACACTTACTCCATACACATCGATTTCCAACCATCAGGTGTTATGTGGCTGGTGGACCCGAAGTGTCTCTCACATGTTTGGGGTAGTGTGAGTGTATGTGGAACTGCTACAAGTGTTTCAGGCACAACAGTGTTGCTTCCAAGAGGACTGCACTGCAAATCCTTAAATGAAAAATTTCTGCATAATTAAGGCGTAAACATGTATCAGGTTGACAGCAGTACTAATTTAATGCAGATGCCAACAAGTCCAGTCCTGGAGGTCAGGACAGTTTGGTGATTTCCCTGCTCAAACACACCTAGTTCAGTTCACCTGTCAATTGCCTGTGCTGGATGCGGAGTTGGGGAACCCTGGTGAAATGCTTCACACGAAGTTCATTTCCAGAAAAGGTTTTGAATATCGTGCTTGTTTCAGGTTCCATGAACGACGCATGGCTTGCAAGCTTTGTAAGACAGAATAATCCCCAGAGCACAAAACTCACTAGTTGTTCTGGATAGGAAATAAAATGGTTGCATTGTAGTTCCTGCGGTTCTTGTAACCTTCACTGTCACAAACATTCTCTACAGAACACAGTGTGCACCCTGAATCATATTGTTTAAGTTCTTGTTTTAGAGTTTAAAAAATGGCAGTTTTCCCAAGATTAGGTTTGTGAAAATAAAGCAGCATTGATCAAGAGTCATGTAACTAAAGTGGATTTTGTGTGGGTAATCCCACCTCGTCTTTTTAAAGAGTTTTGTTCGACTATAGCAAGGCAAGGTAACGCAAGGCACATTATCATACATATGGTCATTCAATGTGCTTTACAAGGTTAAATTAAAATAATAAAAGATATATACCATATGTACTTAATATTCTTAATAGCAGTTTAGCAAATGGGGTTGTACCTATGAGTTTTTAACATGCAGTTGTGACACCATTAATCAAGAAACCTTTCTTAGATCCAAGGGTTTGTCCATGCCCATCTCTAAGCTCTGTTTCTTCTAAGGTTTTGGAGAAAATTATTTATTGCAAGTTGCAACCATTCTTAGAGCAGCACAACATGAAGTTTTTCAGTCTGGGTTTAAAACCCATTACAACATTGTTAAGGGGTCTTAATGATGTTCTTTTAGCCACAGACTCTGGGAACAGTGTAGTTTTGGTTCTGTTGGCTATAACAGCTGCCTTCGATACAGTGGACCATCAGATACTTCTGTCTCGTCTGGAGAGTTGGGTGGGTATTCAGGGTATAGGGCTGATTGATTTAGGGCATACTTATCAGGAAGTTTTAGTGCCTGTGTTGGAACTGCTGAGTCCTCTCCAACGCCTCTCACATGTGGAGTTCCCCAGGGCTCTGTTCTTGGTCCTCTTCTTTTTTCCCTGTACTTACTTCCTCTTATATCAGTTCTTTGGCATATAAATATTCCTTTTTTAGGCATATTTATATGCCACTGAAGCAAGAGTATTCTGCAAATTCACTACTTGAGTACCTTTCAGAAATTAAGGCAATAATGTCATTAAATATTCTGCACTTTAATGATAGTAAGATTGAGGTTATGCTATTTGGGCCTACAAATATCGCCAAAGTATCTATTGACGTGAGCTTGTTAAGTCAACATTTGACCACAGTTGCAACAAACCTTGGTATAAGGACCTCAAATTTGCTGCACAGGTTAGCTCGGTGGTTAAGTCCAGCTTTTTTCAGCTGAGAGAACTTATAAAAGCTAAACCATTTTTTTCACCGCATCACTTTGAGATTCTAATCCATGCTTTTATCACAACTCACTCAGACGACTGCAATGTACTTTACTCTGGGATAAATCAAGCCTCACAATGTTTTTATGGGCTTGCCCAACATTATCTGTCTAAACTGAACATTTTCTCAGGTCAGCAGACCAGTTATTGCTAGTCGTCCCTAAAACTTTCGACTCAATTAATTTCAGTTTTATTTCTATAGCACTTTTTGCAACTAACATTGTCACAAAGCAGTTTTACAAGGTCCAAGGCCGAACCCCTAATGAGCCACGGTGAGGAAACACTCCGCGAACTGAGGAAGAAACCTTGGGAGGAACCAAAGTTCAGTAGGGAACCCATCCTCCTCGGGTTGACCCACGATAGTAATGAGTAAACAGTCAAAAGATGAGGGCGCAGAAGTGAGCGGGGCAGATCCCAGTGTAGTGGATGATCCAGTCGACAACATAGAAACAAAAAAAACAAATAGAAAAGTTTTTTTTCATTATCTTTGTACATCCGGCATGTCTCACTTTGTGTTTTGAAGTGCTTTTTGAAAAACCCACTTTTCCTGTAGAGTTTTAATGCGACCTATTAATTAGTGTTTTACTTATTTTATTTTATTTTGTTTTTTATGGTTTTGTGTTATTTGTATTTTAGAAATGTGTACAGCACTTTGGCCAACTGTGTTGTTTTTAAAGTGCTATATAAATGAAATTGAATTTGGATTTGCGTTATTGCTTTACGGTGCCCCTCTCTTAGATTTGTTCTATTTAATGATTAAATAAATTAATGTTTTTAACCACATATGTATTCACCTCTCTCGCTCTCTCACACATGCTCTCTCTCTTTCACACTCAGAGGTGGCGGTGTCATCGTTGCTGTGTCTGTCCTCAGTACGCGAGCTACCTGTGCAGGTGTGTGAGTTGTATCAGCAGGGCTTTATTCTGGCGGCTGTTCACCCGTTTGTTCACTCATGCGGCCCAACCAGAGCGAACCTACAGAGGCAGCTGCACCGCGCGGTGCTCATCCGAGAGACAAACAGGTACCAATCATTTATTCTCGATAAGTGCAAGTCCTGAACTCACTGCCACAAGCAAAAGACTATTAAACTCAGTCACAAAATAATACAACACAAACATCACAAACTTCAAAAGTCTCTCACACATTCACCCTCATGCAGTATTGCCATTTGCACATCTGTACATGTCAATAAACATCAATAGACATCAATAAATATGTTGTATTGCCTTAAAGGTAAATTATTTTTGAAATGGTAAAAAAAATTTAATCATGGCTACTTGATAAACTTTTGGTCAATGGTGTAAATTCTTCATAAAAATGTCAGTTTTATTTGATTTATTGTGGATTACAATATTATTCAATAGAATAATGACTTTTGGGCAAAATAAAATTATTTGATTATTTTGGAAAAATCCAAAATGTTTTTCAGTATTCGCCTACTGAGCAAATGGTTCCTTTTAATGAAATAATACTTCACTGTAGCTCATTAATCAAATAGTAATTAGAGTATAGTAGATTCATTGAGCTGAAGCTGTAAAAAAATGCATTTGCACCTGTTTTATCTGTTGAAATTTTCTGAAGAACTTGATTTTGTTTGCACAACGCACTCGTTACTTTAAAATGTCTTATGTCCCTTGATCTCTCTCTGTTTAGTGTCGAGTGTTTTTAAAATAGATTTCTTTATATTTTCTCTATATTTCTCTATAGTTAAGTATTTAAATATTTACTTAAATGTAAGTATTTAAGTATTGTTTATTTATGGTAACTATTTGTATTTAAGGATAATCTGTATATGTAATAATAATAATAATAATAATAATAATAATAATAATAATTGTATATAATGTTACATTCTTTATATATACACTATGGGGCGGCTGTGTGAAACGGCATTTCAATACACTGTGTATGATTGTATTGACAATAAACGTCTCTTGAATCTTATCTGTAGCTGATTTCACTGATGCTTATTTTTTGTCCTTAATAATACAATTAAATTCAATCAAAAACATGGAAATAAGTGAATATCTTTACAGAGAAGAAACCTCTTAAAAAAATACTATTTATTCACTAACCATATTAAAACAAAACATAATATGGGCCGTGGAAATATATATAAATATATATAAATATAAACACTAAAGCTTTGCTTAAAAAAATACATCGGTTTGTTCTCTGTAGAACAATCAACAGCAACTTTTGCATTTTCTCCTGAGAAGTTACAAAAACAAGCACAGACATGAAAATTCTTCCTGAAGTGTGTACATTAGGGGTGGGCCACAATACCGATATTGCGATATATCGTCGTCCTTGCTCACGCAATACGATAATCGATACGCCGGCGGCAATATCGATATTTAAATGAGGAAACATTTGCCGCCAAGTCGCTACCTCTTCTCTCCACTTGGTGCAACAGGAGAGTGAGCGCAGAAGAAGTCAGTTTGTGTTGTGTTGTGACTCTAAAAGCTCGGCTGAGGCGCCCCAGTCATATTTAAAGTGGGAGTTTGGCTTTGAGAACATTGGAACAGAGTGTGGATTATTCTGTGACGCTGTGTCTTTGTGCTTCTCTTTCTCCTGAACTTATTTCGTAGCGATGGGATGTATTTACAGCGACCAGTGAACGTGAGTACACACCCCCCTCCACCCACCCCCCGGGTTTCACAGGCGCCAAAGCGTTTTCACCTTATTTCTACTGTGTTTTAACAGAGTTTATTTAATAAAAGGTATGAAACGGCTTAAAACAAATTTCTGATTTCTGAGGATAGTAACGCACGTAATTACTCATTTATGTCGCGATATCTGAGGGTTATTGGGGGATATTAAAGATATTGAGCAGCTCTTATATGTGCAGTATAATGTGTGAGATCAACATGAAGATACGTTTATGCAATATAGAGGAAATGTGCAGGTGCTGAGAGAATGTTATGTTGTATGTAGCAGAGCGTAGACACGGTTAAAACCAGAGCTGTAGAGCAGGAGGCATGGGGAGCAGTGTTGTTAGCACGATGCTAACGCTACTTGCCAAGTGACATTGGAACAGAAATAAAGCTCTGAAGCTGAAGTAGCGGTTTCTCTGAGCTTCCAATCGTGGTCGCAAAGCGAATATCGGAAAGTTAACAATATCATTGCTGTTACTTTGATGTAAGTTAATAACGCTGTGTTTCTGTGTTATATCGATACGTACTTGTCGTGCGATAGATAGATTATCGCGATATCGTGGTGTCGCGATATTATTGTTATCGTGGACCACATATCGTAACGTATCGTGAGACCCTGCGATTCCCACCCCTAGTGTACATTGTTTAAAGGATGTTCATGTCACCACAATCCAAAGGGCCTAATCAACAGCAGCTCTGTATTTCCAGGATCTAATTTCATTATTCATCATTTACTCAGCTGTAATCAAATTCTCATTAACATTCACCAACATTGTAGCTTCATTTACAGCCACTATCATGGTAGTGTAGTATGTCTATAGTAATATGCATTATTCTTATTACAGCCACTATCATGGTAGTGTAGTATGTTTATATTAATACGCATTATTCTTATTACATCATGGTAGTGTAGTATGTCTATATTAATACGCATTATTCTTATTACATCATGGTAGTGTAGTATGTCTATATTAATACGCATTATTCTTATTACATCATGGTAGTGTAGTATGTCTATATTAATACGCATTATTCTTATTTGGCGTTTTCACAGCTGTTCAGAGAATGGTGCGCTGAAATGCGTGCGGCCTCGTCTGGAGACGGACGTGTGTTTTTCTGGACTTCAGGCGCCCGACCCGGAAGTGATTCAGACTTATGTGAAAAAGGTCGTCTGCAGTGTTGTCTGTGTGTTTCTGCGTTATTTGTGACCTGGCGCTCAATTCTTTTTCAATTCACAGGCAAAGGCAGTTCATTATACCTTATATATAACTGAGAACAGTGCAAATAAAATAATGAAGCACAGGGGACTAGAGGAAGTGACTGACACCGTGCTTTCTCTGGCCACCATTACTCCATGACCTTTCTGCCATTGTGGTAATGACATTTATATAGAGATAAGCTGTGTTTGACTATGCGTGTGGCTTCATATGAGGATGTTTAAGCCATGTGACATTTACTGATGGTTAAGTGTGTGTGTGTGTGTGTGTGTGTGTGTGTGTGTGTGTGTGTGAGGAAGATATTAAAGTGGTTTGATTACCCTTTTCTTGCTCTTCTGCAGACTTGCTTCTAAGCTAAAGACGTTGTCTGATGAAAACTGACAATTAATTAGAGATACTACTGGAACGACACACACTATAGGTCTAAAGTTTGGGAGTTTTTTCATGAGATAATGGACAGTAATATATGTAATCATATTGTCTGCTGCAGTAGTGCCTAGATGACTGAAAAATATTTTCATTTTTCATGATTCTCCTGCAGAATTCTACTTTAGCTTTAACCAAATGCACAACCAGACGTGTTAATCTATGAGACTGTTAGAAATAAATGACATTCCCATATATTACTTCACTGCAAACTGGCATTTCGACAAACCTCTTTGCTTTGAAGTATATCTATAAACGTGTTGGATGTCGACAAATTGTCTTAAAAGTAAATTATTTAAAAATAAAATCATGGCTACTTGGTAAAACTTTTGGTCAGTTACTATTTGTTACTAAATTCTGCAGTTAGACTGATAAAAATGACTGATAAAAATGACTGATAAAAATGACTGATAAAAATAAAAATTTGATTTATTTTTTTATTTTAGAGTATGTCTTTCATTTTCATTTTTCTACAACGCAAATGGTTAATTTTAATGAAATAATAAAACTATAGCTCATTAATAAAAAAAATAGAGATTCATTGAGCTAAACCTAAGTGAAAGAAGTGGTGAAGATTATTTTGTTTTCTCCTGTTTATCTTGGCCGGGCAGGTGCAGGACCTGGCCGACACGGGCGTCCTGTTTGTGGGATTTCTCCAGCAGCCTGGTGGGGGGCCGTGTTTTCTGGGACATGGTGATACTGAGGAACTCTCGTCCCTGCACTCCAGTCCCTCCCCCGTACACCAACACACACATGCCCCAACACTCAGCTCAACCTATGACCATCAGGTCCCTGACACACACGGCAACCACAGAAATGAGGACCGGAGCCATCAGGACAAGTTCTCTCCAAACCAGGACGGTGTCAGTCAACAGTCAGAGCAGGACGATCACCAAAAGCCTTTTCCTGCTACACACACAAATTTGGACCAAGACTGTCAGTGTGCTGGACAACAGTCTCCCGCACTGGACCCTGCAAAAGAGAGTGAAAGACCCAGGAATCCAGAGCGGAGCAGGAATCCCGACAATCCCGGAAACGGACTCAGAACAACAGATTCCCTGAACCGTGAGCAGCTTTTGGTATTTTGATGGTCACAGTCTCTTTTTCACAGTGTTTACACAGCCATTCAGAATATTTGGCACAATTGGCAAATATGAGCAATTAAGTATAAGCATTTATTTTTAATCAGCTGATGTTCAGTATATGAGAATTTTTGTCTTGTGAATTCAGTCACAGGTGCATGTTGTGTCCTCGAGTAGAAGCAATGTAAAGGTCACACGTCAGATTACAGGCATTAAATGAGTTAAATCTGCTCTACACTCACTTTCCCAGAGACATTTTCAGTCTTTTTTAACATGAAAAAATAAAAAGCATGGAGTCAACACAGGAGCTGTGGAGTTATTATATTAATATTATATTAAATATACAACATTGTTACTATCTGTGCTGTAGATGTGTGTTTTAGAGCGTCAACAGAATGAAAAGTCTGTTTTATCAGTTTAGAATGTAACGAATGCATCGTCACATTTATTCCATCCATCTTCAGCTTTCTGTTACACTATGATACACAATGATCTGCAGACCAGGCGTCATCACAGAATACACACATCAAATTAGACAGAAGAATGTAATATACGTATATCTTCTAATAATATTCCGTCTATTGACGCCCGTTTCCAATAAACGCCAGGTTTGAAGAGATGTTGAGACAAATAGACGCCGGTCTCCAATAGTATTTTAAATATAAAACCCCAATCCCAACTTTCACTTTCTACCTCCGTGTTTTAACAGAATTTATTCACTAAAAGGTCTGAAACGGTTTAAATCAAACCTCTGATTTCTGAAGACAGTTATATGAGTAACGTGTGTAATTACTCATTTCTGTCGTGATATCTGAGGATTA
>JBBIGC010000137.1:5525228-5539231 GCA_037576955.1 Lepidarchus adonis
GTGTGTGTGTGTGTGTGTGTGGGTGTGTGTGTGTGTGTGTGTGTGTGTGTGTGTGTGTGTGTGTGTGTGTGTTTGTGCTGGGTGCGCGCGCGACACGCGGCTGTGGTCTTATGAGCCCAATTAGCCGCGTTAGCGCAGCGGTTTTACCAAAACGGAAAATCAGGACGGATTTTTTTTTAGGAAAATGATTCTGTCTGTTTCATCACTCGCACTTTTCAGTGATGTGAAAGATCCCCAGTGTTTCCTGTCCCGGTCTGTCGCTGAGCCCTGTCATCCACAACACCTTTTAAAATAATGACGAGTGTTGATCATTTAACTCCAAATAATTAACAGAACTGAACTGAACTGAACTCATCCCGGAGCGAGTTTCGGGTCACAAATCTGAAATGTAATAAAAACGAATGAAATAGTTTTTCCTGTTTAAGGTCAACAACCAAACCTCACAAAACCGCTACAGGTGATGATCGATTTCAGTGAAATTAAGAAAAGCACGAGAAACAGTAGAACAAGTTCTGCCACAGAATTCAAAAGTTTTGGGCACGTGTTTAATCTAAATTAAATAAATTCGGCCCAAAAACTGGGAATGAAAAATTAACAAAAGAGTGAAAATCAGCACAAACTGAGACAGAAACGAAATGTGAACGAAATGTTAAATTAACGAATAATTTTTCTCAAATTTTCCCTCTCGTATCCCTCTCTCTCTCTCTCAGCGTATGGAGACATGTTCCCTCACAAGCACAGGTCTCCGTTTCCGTTCCCGATCCCCGGTTGGGAGCCGGACACTAACCCGTGGAATGAAGCTCTATATCCGCCGTTCACACGGGAGCTCGCGCACAGACATGGTAAGAGTGTTAATTTGATGTATTTTATTTTATTTTGTACTGAAACCTAACACCTGAAAGAGACATTAAAAAAAACATTTTCCCGCTTCTTTCTTGTCAGGTAAAGCGCGCGTGCGCCTCACAAGCGACAGTCCAGCCATGAACGGCTCGCGCATCACCTTCGCCGCGCGCCTCGAGTTCCCCGCGTGCCAGAGAGAAGATCCGAGCGGCGACGTCGTTTACGACGAGCACTGCGAGGACGGTACGGTGGAGGCTTCAGGTGCTCCTCACATCAGGTTTCTGCTTCAGACCTGCAGGAGCGGAGCGTGGACAGTTTTAGATGCATTTTACAACTTCGTTCCTCTGTTTTCCTGAAAATGTCCAGCTCCCCTGTGGAGAGCAGAGTCACACCGCTGACGATTTTACCACACATCTGTGATTTTAACCTTCTAAACACAGTTTACTCAAACCAAACATTAACTAGGTTTCCTCCGTCGGTGTGGTCGTGTAATACAGAGTCTGCTTCTCGACTGTTTAAACCGTGGTCGTGTCGCTGCTGTGGACATTACATGGCAGGAGTTTTGTCCAACAGATGAACGAAAACAACGTCGACCTAATAAAATGTTTTCTTCTCGCGATATTTCCTCGTTCAGAGCACAGCGATTGTGGTTAAATTAGACTGAGTTTACATGGGGTTTGTCAAACTGCTTAATTAGACTATAACCTAGTAATGATGCGAGTTATTTAATATTTAAGCAAAATCAGGCACTTGGAATTAATTTAACGTTTTTTCTGAATTTCTTAATCAAGAAGTAACAACAAGTAACAAAATACAACTTGTTTTCCATTAAAAAAAATCCAAATTTGAACAATAAAAAACAACATATTGTTCATAAATTATATAAGTATGTCAGAGAAACTCTTATAATTCCTAAGGGAGGATGTGTGGAAAAAGCTGGGACCATATCTGTTTTTTTGTTGTTGTTTTTTTTACAACTCATCCTATAATATCTAGAATATATTGATGATTAGTGTTGAGTCGACAACTTTCCCTGATGGTTGAATAGATTAGGAGGAAAAACAGTGTCTGGGGACTTTTATTAATACTTAGATAAGGGTAGAACCTCCTGGTCTATAGCCTTAGCGCCATTCTTCAGCTCTTTAACTTAACCACAGGCTACGTTTCTGTTCTAATACCTGGGTTTTAGAACCATAGTTTTGTCCCCACTCTTTTTGTGGGATCAAATTAGTAATGGTAATAGTCACATTTTGCAATCTAGCAAACAAAAAACAGATTTCCAGCACCAATTTAAGATCCGATTGTGTTTTCACTCACTTGAGATGTTCAGCCATTTTAGCTTTTGGCTAAAAGAATGTCGCCACCTGCAGACAGGCTGATGAAAATCGAGCAGTAAAAACATCAGCAATATCCTGCTGCATTTTCGTCCCGTTATTGCTGCAACAGATGCAAATGCTTCCTTTTTTGCTGCCAGTCAGTGAAGGCAACTTTGGTTTACTTTTTGGTATTTTGGGTCTAAATCACAAACTTGTACATAGATTCCTAATTAAAGCTGGCATACATACTAGCAGAGTCGGAGCGTGGACAGGGCCGACCAACCAGCCGCCAGTCTAAACAACAGGGTTTCCTGTGTTGATTGGTCCAGACACCAACCAGACCGAGGTTGCATCAGTGATTGGTCCATCGTATGTTAGCGTCACCAACAGCAGCAGCAGTTAAACCTATAGAATTAGCATGACTGACAGTGTTCTAGGCTACATCGATAACATGGACCAAAGTTTGGCGAGCTATAGATTGAGAAATGCATGCACCTGACACTTTGCACGTTAGGACGAGAGGCAAGTTTGGCGGCTTAACGAGGTAAATAACAGAAGGAAATCTGTTCTGCAGCCTTTCATGGCGAGAGGCGGGTTTGTCGAGATAAGTGTTTGACTGTAGCTGGTAAACATGGAATAATTTTTATTACACGTAATATTTGTATTTGAATACATATCGCACCCGAATTAGGGCATAGGGCACCATACAAGCCCATGAAATCCTTCATGTTAAATTCAGATAAGAGGGAACAGGTTTAAAGTCAACTGATGTAACTAACAATTATAATAATAAGTAACTTGTGTGTGAGGAAAGGACTTTTGTATTTATGTTTAAAACACATAGCAATCAAGCACTGCAGCAGGCTGTGGAGAACGTTAGTGATGTAGAATTTATTTACAATGGTGTCTTGCTAACGGCATCAATTTAAGAGATCGACCCCCAACCTACACATCCACCCACAAACACACACAGTAATATAGTAATATATATAGTATATAATATATAGTAATAATAAAGCAAAAGTGGTAATCACATAGTAATAAGCAGAAATATTGTGAATTTTTGTCTTGAAAATAACCTCTCTTATGTGATCAGCCAACGGACAGGTGCAGACAGGATATGTGCTGAACTGGACTTCCTGGCTGGATGATTATGGTTTTGGTAAGTGTAAGGATGTGAAAAGCTGCAATGTGTTCCCTGACGGGAAGCCATTCCCACTACACAGCGACTGGAGGCGCAGAGGCTACGTCTATGTATGGCATACCATGGGTAAGAGCACATACAGTGGCCTCTTGTTCATGTTGGTTTCTTATACACTGTCCTAGCAATTCTTCTCTCCATCCCTCAGGTCAGTATTTTGAGACATGCGATGGCTCTTCCTCCAGTTTGACACTCAATACCACCAACTGGACGCTTGGTGCTGGGATGATGGAGGTTATGGTATATCGTAAACGTGAACGCAGAAAGTACAGCCCCCTCTCCACTGATAACACGGTGTTCTTCATCACAGGTCAGTGACTCAAACACGCAACATTACCTATAGGTTGGTAGGTAGGCAAGTGTTGCAGCACCACAATATTTATTGATTGATTGATTGATAGATCAATTTTTGGTTAGATGAGACAAACATAGTTGTTTTGCCATAACGACCAGAGCAATGCTCAGAGGGTAAAATGTATGGTGTAATTCCAACATCACTGTACTAACTGTTAAGCATGGTGGTGGTAGTATCATGCTGTAGGGCTGTTTTGCTGTCAGTGGATTTCAAAAAGGAGGATTACTATAGAATTTAAGATTATCAGATAAAAAGTTGGAACTTGGACTGCACATTCCAACAGGACTATGCATACGGTCAAGTTGTTTTTGAAAAGGCTAACATTAACTGTATATAATGGCCTACCAGTGAATTTGATTGATCTCAGTCAATTCTGCCAATACATTTGATCAAATGTCCAAATAGAGTTCTGACAGATGCTTTTTGATGGCTACCAAAAGTATATATATATATTTGTACACATTTCTGACCATGTATGTACATGATCTTGTGTTGGTTTAAAGAAACTAATAGTAATAATAGTATGTGCACTATACTTATTTTTGTAATGTTGCATAATAATTCTTGTACAGAAAAGGTATTTATGTAGAAATAATTGGCAACCCAGTACTCCCATGGCGAGTATGCTTTCGAGAAGTATATTGACTTCTACAGTATATGGTGTTTGCAAATACCTATATTAGTAATTTTTTTAAACAAAGTAGAATTTAAGGTATACATTAAGGTATTATTTCACTGTACTTAAAAGGTGTTGACAGACTAATTTAACCATAGAATATGTATATTGTAACTCAGACAATAAGGATTTATTCTTCATTAATAACAGAAACAAAGTTCCAAAAGCCACGTTTTATACAAACTAGTATAAATCAATAATAAGAGTTTTAAAGCTGATTTGTTGCCGTTTCCTCTCTTCACACACAGATAAGATCCCTGTGGCTGTGAATATTTCCCAGAAGGAAGCGGTCAACGTCACAGAGAAAAACGTCTTTTTTAAGGGGTTCGACATCATCTTTAATGTACAGATTCACGACCCGAGCAACTACCTGAAATCTGCTGATGCCGTAGATTTTATGTGGGACTTCAGGGATGGAAACCAACTGGTTACCCATAGCAACGTGGCCACCCATGCCTACAACACACTCGGCAATGTGACCGTGAAGCTGATTGTGGAGGCAGCATTCCGCACCTCCTGCCCTCCACCGACTCCTACACCCATGCACTTCACACATCCTTATACTACAGGTAAACATACACACACATATCCCCAAAATGTATTGTATTTTCATTTATTCATATTCATTCTGGTGATATTTTTTGGTTTTACTGCAAAGATAAATTGCTTTATACCATTTACTTGGTATCTTTTTGAAAATACATTGCATTTAACATTATTAACCATCGCTCTTCTGACATTCACAGCCTTACTAACAAGATGTTAAAATTTAAATATTGACCAATCAGCAAGCAACACTTGATAAAAGCATAGATCATATTTTGGTATTTCCAATCATGAAAAATAACTGTAAAATGCATTTTGTTCGCTTTTCACCATTTTAAATATAGACGTTTTTAAATTAACCATACCCAAGAAAATAGTAGATTTTTTTTAGTTGTTAATATCTGAACAAATAAACAATTCACCACGTTTAATACACTGCCTGCAGATAAAGCTGATAAACCACAATGAATAGTATACATTTTAATCAAACAAATATCAACACGTATACCAACAGTGATATCTTTCTGTGGAGAGAGTAAGTACACTCTTGGCCTCAAAAGTTACTGCCCCTTTAGTAAAAATAATGTGTGTATTTTGTGTAATTGTTCACCAGTCTGTCTGCTGACATCTTTGACCATTCTTTTGTGCAAAATTCCTTCAAAAATGTTGCCTTTTCTTGCATATACTTCCCTTTTCAATTCCGACACATTTCATCAGGGTTTATTTTGTTTCTTCTTATTGAGGCTTCACTACTGTGCCCTCGCTCGACTTACTCTACATGTAAATCATTACCTTACAGTTTAGAAATCTTTTAAAATCCCTTTCCAGACTAATATGCACAATCTTTTTTGAAGAAGAGTATTTGTTTGAGAGTTCTTTAGACCCTGGTATAATACCAGATATTTCAGTAGCAAGGAGAACATGACATGTTTAAGAAAGTGTGTTTTTAATCAATGACACCTAATATGGAACCTCATATAACTAACTTGATGTGATAAATGTAAAGGTTTTCCATGCGTCAGACCCATTTTCTGTTTATTTAAATCATACAAATTCTGCCAAAATATAAATTTGATGTATCTGAGTATCACTTAACACTAGCCAGTGTATCAAATATGGTGTCGTTCTTATTTTGGGGCAACTGAACATGGAGAAAAATCCTAAGCAAGTTCCATCGGAGTCAAATGAGCAACCTGTTGTTGTTATTTTCTTATGAACAGCAGTGGTCACACCTTCACGACAAACGAACGCCACTACTTTGAACCTGGAGACCACCAAAGGTGAGATGCTGCGATTGTGTTGATTACTGGTGCATTTATTTAAGTTTGTGAAGACTAAGAGATGTGTCAAAGGAATGTTAAATTAATAAGTTGTTGATCTTTCATCTTCAGTGGTCACTCCATCCACCACCACTGTGCAGTACAATCCAGTGACGACCCCTGTTCCCTCCACTGAACCGTTCCCTACTGATCCAGAGGTGAAAAACGGCACAGATCCAGGGGTTAACACCACCAGCGATGAGCCCACCTTCCCACCCATGTTAAGACACACGCACTTCAAAGAATCTGAGTGTTTCCGCCACATGTATGGAATCTTTGAAGATGAGATCACTGTAGTTGGTAAGGCAAAACATAGATTTAAGTTTTAAACACATTCCAACCAATGAATACAGTATCTCACAAAAGTGAGTACACCCCTCACATTTTTGTAAATATTATATATTTTCATAGGACAACACTGAAGATATGACTTTAACACAAAGTAGTTAATGTACAGATTATATAACAATGCAAATTTACTGTCCCCTCAAAATAATGTCTAAACTCCTCACAACAAAAGTGTTGTCCCCCAAGTAAAAATGTACAAATTGTGCCCAATTAGCAATTTTCACTCTCCAGTATCATGTGACTTGTTAGTGTTACAAGGGCTCAGGTGTAAATGGGGAAAATGTGTGTTAAATTTGGTGTTATCACTCTCACACTCTCTCATACTGGTCACTGGAAGTTCAACATGGCAACAAGAACTCTCTGGAGGATCTGAAAATAAGAATTGTTGATCTACATAAAGATGGCCTAAGCTACAAGAAAATGCCAAAACCTGAGCTGATGCCTGAAACTGAGCTGCAGCAGTTTAACAGGACGGGTTCCACACAGAACAGGCCTCGCCATGGTCGACCAAAGAGATGGAGTGCAGGTGCTCAGTTTCATATCCAGAGATTGTCTTTTGAAAATAGACGTATGAGAGCTGCCAGCATTGCTGCAGAGGTTGTAGGGGTGGGGGTCAGTCTGTCAGTGCTCAGACCATACACTGCACACTGTATCAAATTGGTCTGAATGGCTGTCGTCCCAGAAGGAAATCTCTTCTAAAGATGATGCATAAGAAAGTCCACAAACAGTTTGCTGAAGCCACGCAGACTAAGAACATGGATTACTGGAACCATGTCCTGTGGTCTGATGAGACTAAGAAACTTATTTGGTTCAGGTGGTTTCAAGTGTGTGTGGTGGCATCCAGGTGAGGAGAACAAAGACAAGTGTATCTTGCCTACAGTCAAGCATGGTGGTGGGAGTGTCATGGTTTAAGGCTGCATGAGTGCTGCTGGCACTGAGGAGCTACAGTCCAATCGGGAAACCATGAAGGCCAACATTTACTGTGACACTGAAGCGGAGTATGATCCTCTCCCTTTGGAAACTGGGCAGCAGGGCAGTATTCCAACATGACGACCGCAAACACACCTCCAATGTGGCCACTGCCTTGGTACAGAAACTGAGGGTAAAGATGCTGGCCATCTGTGGGGCATCCTCAAATGGAAGGTGGAGAAGTGCAAGGTCTTGAACATCCACCAGCTCCATGATGTCATCATGAAGGAGTGGAAGAGGATTTCAGGGGCAACCTGTGAAGCTCTAGTGAACTCCATGCCCAAGAGAGTTAAGGCAGTGCTGGAAAATAATAGTGGCCACACAACATTTCACTTTTCAAAATATTTTCACTCAGGGGTGTACTCACTCTTGTTGTCAGCGGTTTTGATGGGACGGCACATTTACACTGTTATACAAGCTGTACACTGACAACTTTACATTGTATCAAACTGTCTTATCTTTAGTGTTGTCCCATGAAAAGATACAATTTATAATGTGAGGTGTACAAACTTTTGAGAGATACTGTATTTACTGTAGTGGCTTGTTACAAATGAGTTGATTTAATTCTTGTGGCTTATTATTGAGTACTCACAGCTACTCTTCAATAGACTGTGTGTGTATATAATGTACAAACACTGGTCAGTCAGAACATTAACAGCACTGACAGGTGAAGTGAATGTGGTGGCCGACTGGTTAAGAAGATCAGAAGGTTGCAGTCCCGGCCTGGCCGCCACTGATTTAACTGTCCCCGGGTGACGTTGATAGCTGCCCACTGCTCCACGTGTGGTGGTGTTAAAGGCATAGGTCCCATTTCTCTGGGGGATGATTGTGTTCACAATGACAGTCACTTTCACTTATCGTTTTTTTTTTTTTTTTAAAATGGCATCTATCAGGGGGGTGACATATTGATGTCCTGTATGTGCTCCTGTAGCACATAATACAACAAAGTCAGAGCCGTTTCAGCAGCATCTACGCTATACCGTATTAGCCAGGTGGTGTTAATGTTATGGCTGATCGGTTTATGTAAAAATATGTTGGGTGTATCTAAAGGCCTGGTCTCACAGCAGTGTTATATTTTGGCACAGAGACTTATTCTGCTCTGCGGGGCGCGCCACCAAATCGAATTGTTGAAGTGTCTGCTGCCAAGGTCTCCAACACCACTGTGAACTTCGTGGTGAAGTGTTTAGGCAGGCAAGTAAAATCAAATGAAATTCTACTTTGTCATTGCACACGTCACAGGTACAAGGCAACGAAATGCAGTTTGCATCCATCCAGAAGTGCTTTAGTCATAATATAGATATATTACAGATATATGTTGGCAATAATATAAATATGTAAATATATTACAATAATGGTCTATTATAGATATGGTTCTATTACAGTGTACATGGTGTGAAGGTATGTTGTGAATATGCTGTAGCTATCGGTATGTACAAGCTATAGATGAGATTATACATAAGTAAATAAAAGCTGTACAGAAATATGAAATAAAGCTATATAGTAGTGCACATGCATTAATTACACATATCCAAATCAAACGGACGCACCTTTTACACGATAGACAAACTTTAATCTGCATTATTCTTACCCACTCGGCCCAGGATCCCGACTTCGGCCTGCACCACCGTAGCCGACTCTACCTGCCGCCTGGTGATGAGCATCGTATGTGATGATGTGCACCCATCTGCTGAAGGTTGTCAGGTCAGCCTGAAGCGAACATTCCAAGAGCCCGGGACCTACTGTGTCAACATCACTTTAGGGGTCGCTGGAGGCCTGGCACTCGCTACCACCACCGTAACAATTGGCGACAGCGCAGACAAAGGTACGTCATGGGATTGGTCTGGTTTTATAGGAGAGCTGTGTAATCAGAAGCAGCTACGTTTCATTCTGGCATTGGAGGTCACCAGCATCCACAAACAAAAAGCTTTTATTAACGAACTGTTCACTCCTGCTGCACATTCTTTGACCGGCCTGTGATCTTCAACCTTTTCCCATAGGTTTAATCAAGTCCGCTCATGTGGCTGAAGTGGTGCTGTCCTCTACTGTTGTGCTAGTAGCCATCTTCACCTTCGTTGCCATCATGGTGTACAAGTGAGTAAAAAAAACCCTCACAAATCACACAGTTTGCAGGCGTATAGTTCTAGTCATCTGTAAATCAAAAGGGAACCACTGCTGACACTCCCGATGCCTCACAGTATCACCAACAACCTGGAACCTTCTCAACCTCCAATATTATGCAGTTAACATCTTAAGCGGGTCAGCTCGTAACTCTGGTGGGAAAGTCGCCTTGAGAACATTGAGATACAGATTAAATCGTTCCTGCACTGCATCACTGCTGGGTTAAGAGGAGTCAGCCAATAAAATAATGAAGTAACATTGGTCCATGGAAGCCACATTAGTGTTTTAAATAATTTTTTTTAAAGAACAAGTTAAGATGTTTGTTTTTCTCTCTCAGACGTTACAAGGTGTATCGGCCAGTGAGACGCTCCATGCTGGAGGACGCTGAGGGAGGCCGTGTGGTCAGCAGTCCTCTCAGCAAACTGAGGGCAGCACTTTTCCCAGCCAACGAGGAGAGAAGCCGCTTGCTGACAGACAGGCGCGTGTGAGCTGAGTTCACAGTACGGTGCTTAACTGGGGAAACACTCACTCTACTCACACAAACTAGTCATAACATTTTTATACATGAACTTCTGCAACGTCACAGGCCGATCCTGCTCTTCTGCATCACTGCAACTAATACATCATTAAAGCGGTAGTTTGGAAGAGATAAACTTGAGAAAAGTGAATAAAAAGCTTATTTTTAATTCAGCATTAATTTCCTAATTGCCTTGTGTCTAGAACTTCAGCACTAAAAGTAACTTGATTTTATAGTTAAATACCGTATATAATTGCTGGCATCTTTATGAGAAATGTATGTGATTAGCAATACCTTGCAACGTGAATTTAGGAAAAATTATTTAATAAAACATGCCCAATTATTGGAACCCTAAACGTATTGCTTTTTGCTTAATCGGGAAATGAACAGTAAGTACCTTAAGTTTGGAGAACACAGTTAATCTGAGATCTCTTCCAGCTCTCGAGTTCTTCCAAAGTCTCATGTTCTCACTTTTTTTTTTTTTTTTTAAATATGACTTCCTGAGATGATGGACCTTCTGTAAAAGCTAAATCTATACAAAAATTTTTATATAAATTTATAAAAAATACCCTCCCCAGGTAGGGTTACTACAATACTGGTTTTAAAGTTCCTAAAAGAGCACATCTAGAATCAGTAAGACATATTTACACATTAACGCATTCTCTAATCTCTGTGCTGATTAAGAATGAGGAGGATTTGGCATCGACTCATTTATACCATATTCAAATCAGACAGTCACACGTGGACATGGGAACGTGATCTAGCTCAGCCTTCATGATCTCCAGGGTTCCATTAATTACCATGTAGCTTTGATTTTAGGGTTTTAAAATCACAAATAATCCCAGAGCTCTGTTGAACATGATCTGAATAAAACAAAATGGCAGCATTTCCTATTCTTTCAAGACATTTTGATGCCATTCCTCCGATTACCATTTCTACTCCTGCAGCAGATGAACTTTAATGCCCATAATCCCATTTCTAATGCATTTTATAGAAGACTGAAACAACCTTTAGCATAAAATCTGAATTTACAGCACTTTACATACTGGTTTACTGTAGAAAATGTTTATATCCGTCAATAAAGAGGCATCAACAAGTTCCTAGGAGCCATGTTGACTTTTTAATTAAATTTTTCAGAGGCATTTGACAAGTGGAGGTGTGTGAGGGCGCACAAGCACAGTCGGAGGGTTTGTTGCTGATCATGCTGAAATCGGACCACTTTCCTGAAATTCCACATCACATTCCCACTGAAACACGACTCACCACACAACACAGCCAAGAAATCGAATCAGATCTCAGTCAGAAGGGAGGGGGAGGGGGAAAAAGGAAGCATTCTTTAAGACAAAGTATGAGGAGAAAAACTGACTCGTTCATAGTTCATAAATCAGAAGGCAGGCCCATCTTAAACAAGAAAAAAAAAAAAAAACTCTTAATCAGATCCCAAATTAACAATGTCTTGATACCTATGCATGAAGTAAAGCCCAATACACTGAAGCCACACCACCAAAACCAAGAAGCAGAAAAAAAAGCAACAAGTTGAGGTTTTAAGTTAATTATCGGAGCACAACGCAGGCAAAATGATATACCTTAAAATCACTCATCTTTCAAATCTAAGCATACATTATTTTTTTTAATTTCTCTTATTTTTCTGTAGGGAAAGGAGCCAAGAGCTGTGACCCTAGTTTCTAACAAATAGTAATATGCCTCTAATTCAAATACATGTCTAAAGAGGTAGATCAAAAATGGTGTAGGAGGAGGAAGAAAAAAAAGAAAAAAAATTACTTGTGCCCCTCCTGGCAGCGCAAGGCGCGACGCACAGACCCAATGCAGGAGACGAGTGCTCGCGAGGGACTTGAGGTATCGCTGCGCGCGCTAGAAGTACAGGTGGAGGCGTGAAGTTTACCGCCACCCACCCTCGACTCAGCTGAGGTAGACGTTCTCACTAGTGTGGAAGCATGAATACACTCTTACCACAATCAAATCATATTTACATTCGAAAACGAAAGGAATATTGTTTCTCATTAGTTTAACTTCTCCATTTTTTTCTTGTGAAAGGTTCATAATTATTTTTGCCTATGTAACTTTGATTTTAAAGAAAAAAAAGAAAGAAATGAAACCGTTCACGTCCATTTCTACATTACTGCTGGTTATACAGACGTGTCCATTAATATTGTAAAGTGTAGCAAAAACTCAATAGCATCTGAACAGTGTAACTCCCCAACCCTCACCATGCAGTGACTGACACTTAACACGGATAGAAGCAGTGCGGAATCGCATGGGGTGATGGAGCCCAGCCCACAAAACAGCACAGTTAAGAAAGAAAAAGGGAAAAAGTTGAGCCTTCCAAGAAATTCAGCATCTTGGTGCAAAGGGGGTTGGGAAAAAAAAAAAAAATAGAATTATGCACCACAAAAGGGCTGGACCATGTTAATCGGCTAAACAAGTAACTGTTGAGGAGAACAGAGGAGCACCAGAGAGGTTACAGCAGGACATAATGGTATCCCTGACCTCCAGCGCTAGCCTCCGACGCTCCTTAAACACTAACAAAACGTTAGTATAATCGCTAAACTAGACGGCATTGCTGCAGTATGTACGATTGGCATTTTTCGGCATCTATATATCTTACTTTTTGATGTTTCAGTGGATGGTGGCTCCTCTGCAACACTGAGGCGCTTTTCTTTTGATACTCCTATCTGCAGCCAACAGCGACGCGCCCAACCCCCACTCATACCCAGATGTGCAGACGCTCTTATGTACAGTTATTCATCGTCTGCATCATAGAAAGTGGGGGTTAAGGGTTTGCATGTTAACAACAGACCAAATTTTTTTAAAAAAATAAAAATGTTCAAGAACTATTAGCTTTATAAAGTATACAAAATACCACAAAGCAAAATAAAAAAGAAAGGAACATTTTTTTCCATATATATCTTTTTCTGAGGTACTCTAGCCTGAGGTAGATCAGTAAAATGCATATTAACTTGGTTTCCTGGCCAACACCAAATCAACACTTCCCTCAGTCATAAGTGGCAGTGTTGCTCCGCCTCCTTTCATAATCTATATATATATATATATATTCCTTTATAAAATGCATCCGAATTTATAAAATGCCACTATCAATACTGGGACAAAATACTTCCAGCCCTGCCACATTCAGTCCCATCCCAGATCCAGAGCCCTTAGGCCCCACCCCTAGCCCCACCCACCCCTAGCCAGGCTAGGAGAGCAATGCCTTTACTTTTACATGGAAAAACTTAACTAATTAACAATTAAGTAAAGAATGAAAACTGATTATGTAAATTTTGTGCAGTTACCACACTAGGGCAGTGAAGGGGAGAATTTTTTTCATAGCTGTGATTTCTTCTCATGTTTAGTACAAAAGAATAACGAGATGTGCGGTTGAATACATTCTCACAGAAACGCCGGGAGGTGGGGAGGGTGTAAAAATTGGTGGGGTGGTCTGGCACAACCCATGACCCCTGAGATGGGCACGTCCCATGTCCCGATCGTCTCAGTGAAGATGTGGCTCTATTTCCTTCGGGCCATCGGTGGGCCAGTGGGCGAGGCCTTGGGCTGCTGCTGCCGCCTCACCTGAGAAAGAATCTCCTGAATCTTTCGCTGAGCCATCTAAGAAAAACACAAAAATCGAATGAAAATGAAGTAAGGCCTCGTTTACACTGCAGGTCTTGATGCTCAGTTCTGATTTGCTGCCTATATCTGATTTTTTTGACCTTCTGTTTACACGCGTTTTAAATTGTGACCCATATCCGATTCGCCTGTTTACAGTTGCTATAGCAAAGG